>RJWJ010034905.1:0-16972 GCA_004363605.1 Indri indri | reverse complement strand
GCCTTCATATTAAGAACAAATAAAATTTCTGAACAAAGTAGATAAAGAAATAAAAATACATATTCATAGTTTTGAAATATGAAAAGAATCTGCAATAGAAGCAATTATTATGACATTTGTCTCCAAAAGACTCCTTAGAATTAATTAAAGGTTAATATGTTTCTGTAGCCATTTTTTAGGAAAACTTATAATTAACAATGCTCATCTTCATAGGTATTAAAAAAAAGATTAGGGTATGAGTCCATTGCACTTATCACATGTTTAGAATCAGAAGTATTTTTGTTTATGACTCTTCCTTTTCTTTCTCTGAACCATTGACCTCAATGTTCCTTGTAATGAAAGAAAGGACTCAGATAATACAGAGTGGAATAACAGCAAAGTTTATAAATTTTTTTCTTTATCTTCTTGGAATTGTATTTTAATATTTAACATGATTTCTAAAATTTAATATCACCACTACTATTCTGTAAGCTTGTTATTCTAGGCTTGCCACTGTCATATTAAGGAATTTGTCCAGATAATCAGGTTATTAAAATTACTTTATACTTTGTTTATGTATAGCAAAGTATGTTCATGTGAAAAGGGGATTAAGGTAATAGATCGTCACCCATTTTCTAGTAAAATTACAACTGGCAGGAAGATCTCGCTGAGGATTCCGCTAATGAATGTAGGAGAGAATGTTAACAGTTCATTGGTACTGAAATACTCACCTAAATAAAGAAGGAACACAATGTTTAGCTGTAAAAATGAGAAAATCTTTCTGAATCTTTTTGTCACAAAATATCAGATCTTACTGGGTTCATGAGTGCATGAGGGAACAATGCAAGGTGACTTCAAAAAATATTATTTGTAATTACCCATTCAGTTATTTTACTAACCTTGTCTGATAATGTCACTTGCTTACCCGGGAAGTTATTGACACATCATAACCAGGGGAAAAAGACTTTAATATTAGAATCTATGAAGTATAGTTGCATTTTAAGTAGGAAGAAATAAAGGTCTAAAGTAAAAAATAATAAATAAATAAATGTTAGAAATTGCTATTCACCTATGACAAATAATGGATTACAATTAATGCCCAACATAGCAGACTGGAAGGTGTAACAGAAAAGAGCAAAACTAAAACTAGGAGGCTCAGTTCACTGTCCTAGTTCTGCCGCTGTCCACATCTGGGGCTTTGAACATCTCCGAATACCTAAGAGGCCGAGATATCTGATTCCTAATGTCTATTCTAATCTTCCATAATTATACTTTCCTCAACTGATAACTCTTTATATATTCTTAAATTCTACACAGCATTTTCTCTAAATTATCTGTCTTCTAAGTAAGTCTTATATTGTTGCAATGATATGCTATAGTCCTTTTGTTAAAATTGTATACATAGAAATGAATCATATTGAGTTGTTTTTATATATCCTCAGACTTGAGTCTCATATTATAAACTATAAATGTTATATTATTTATTTATTTCCATTCTGGATTAATCCTATTGCATGTATGTCATATTTGCTAGGTAAAGGTACTCAAATGGCCCTGAGACAAAATGTGAAAAATTACAACTAGAAGGAAGGTCTCACTGAGGAGGCCTCTAATAAATGTAAGAGAGAATGTTAGCAGTTCATGGTACTGAAATATTCAGATAAAGAACACAATGTTTATTTGTAAAAATGAGAAAATCTTTCTGAATCTTTTTGTCACAAAATATCTGATCTCACTGGGTTTATGAGTGCATGAGGGAGCAATGCAAGGTGACTTCAAGAAATATTATTTGTAATTACCTGTTCAGTTATTTTCTTATCCATTAGATGTTGTGGAAATTGTTCAGCTATAAATTTTATATTTGTTCTCAAAGCCTTTTTACTGAAAATTATACTCTCTAGAAATCTCTGCTGCATTTTAAAAAAAATTATTAGGTATTTAGTTTAGCAAACTTAACCACGAATTTCAGAAAGGAGATGGAATAGTATAAAGGCTCAGCCAATGAGATAGCTTTGAAGAAAAATGGCATATGTAGAATGACACAGACTTATTAAGTGCATATATATATATATTTGAAGATTCTGTCAATACTATTATTTATTTAAATAAAGAAAAATGCCTTCAGAGAAGAAAGACTAGTTTTAGAGATTCTATGGATAAAAAACATTTTTTTAGTCCAAAGCACAATAGATATGACATCTTTTTGCCTAAAAACCTGCTAAAATTAGCTTTTCTTTGAAATTAGACTAGAAGCCAAGCCAAAAGAAACATATCAAACTTGGGTTTAAATAGGTAAAAGTGTTTAGCATATTTTAAAATTTAACGTAAAAACTTTCTGAAAAAAACTTTTATGCATCTATCACACTTTTCCCAGCCTATTTTTTTTTTTCCTGTTGTTCAATACATTCTTCTTCTTCTTCTTTTTTTTTTTTTCCACAGTAAGGTCTTATGTTCCAGTAGTTACATAGGCTGAGATATAAGTAGGACTTACCATGAAGTTTCTAGAATAGCTCATTCTATTTATAAGTATGGTTTCACAAAGCTTCAATATGGTAATTTTACATAATGAAATTTATAATATTCTCAATATGATTTCATTTCCTTCCTATGTTACCATTTCAAAGTAGTTCTTCAATCAGTTGATTCATTATAACCTACTTTTAGGATTTGTGAATATTTCCCACCCTAATGATATTTCATTCAATTCATTGTATGCAGACCTAATAAGAAGAGAAATTTTCTTATCTGAAAAATTGTTTTCTTGAAGAAACCATATAAATCAGGCTTGAACCTTTTACAATTCTAGTTTTCTTGGGTTCTTGCCAAGTAGCCACATGTCTCTTACTTGATCAATGAGGGAAACAGGACATTTCCAGATATCTAAATCTGTATCTATATCTATATTTTAATGACATTTTTTGCCTTTGATATAGAGGGAATGCTGAAAAGCTTAATGAAGTCATTTACAATTATGTCTAAAGATTTACACAAAATTAAAAATAGTAAATTAATCTCTAATCTACCATTGCTCTAGGTCATCTAATTCTTCTTTGTTGGAAAGTTTGATGGGGTTTTCATTCTAAATGCATTGCTGTCTTCCTTAGTCAGATTTTTTTAATTTTAGTTTTCATTCAAGGCAATGGGAAGAAATTTACAACCTGTCATTTCAGAGGGATAATCCAAACATCCTAGAAATTAAAATCTTATTAAGTCTATTTTTATTCTTCTAGCCTTTTTATTTCATAGTTGAGATTGAAAATTGATATCTGAAATTCAATATGAGTAACTTAAGCTAACATAGTTAGTAGTATCTACTGAACTTTTTCCTATGTAATGAGGCATGCCTATGAACAAAGAACTTTGGGGAAGCAGACAGTGAAATATTTATATTGCATGTTCCTGGGTCACTGCTTTCTCAAATTGAATTTGAGTGTTCCAGCATATCTCAGCTTTTCACCATGGTACAGAATAGTGTAGCAGGAAAAGTTAACTGTGAATTTTCAAACCTTCCACTAAGACCAAACTCCAATTCCTTTCATCTGGTAACTTTTTGACATAGTTTACAAGGAATGAGTTTTTTTGACTCTATGCTACTACCGCCTTTCCTAAATGTTCTTTAACTTATCCATTATTGTTTTCTTATAGCTTAAACTCAGTTTCTCAGCTAGTACTTACCCTTCCATTTCTTTACATTTTCTTCAGCCGAATGCAGTAACTTTAGAAAAGTTATCTAATTTTTTCTCCTGCTCAAAAAATTAAGTTTAGATCCTACTTATTCTAGGGCAAAGTCATATTTATCTTAGTTATATCTAGGTTTTCACTGCCATCTGGCATCTCTTATGAATCTTGTATTTTGTTTTCCATTAAATGCTTCCAAAAAATCTGCTCTCAATAAACTTAACACTGCCCTCTCTTCTCAGTTATGAAAGGCAACTTTCTCTACTAAGGTAGTTAAAGACCTTTAATATGAACTTGCTCACCATTCCCCTTTCTTGGCTATGAAACATCCATCCACCTCCATTCACCCTCCTTCCTTTTTCCATGCATACCTCTGATCCACTTCTGCTATGGTTACTTGTGTAATTATCACTCTCTGCATGCTTAGAAACATCTCCAAGTTCTTCACTTCAGCAAACTTTGCTGATTCCTAAAATTGCTTATATTTTTCTTTTGATTTTTTCCCTTTATTTCAAAATCTTCCTAATAAAACAATCTGTGTATTCTGCCAAAATTTTCTCATCAGTCACTCTTTATAGTTTGATTCTTTTTTTTCCCCCTCACCCTTCCTGCCCTAGCCTTGCCCTTCCAGGCTCCCCACTTAATTTTGTCATAGTTGGTTGCAGCCCATTCTTTGCTTTTTTAATTTTTATTTATTTATTTTTATTGATATATTTAGATTCTTGCCTTTTACTTCTACTGGATTTGTTCTCTTGAGTATCAGTAATGACCTAATAATTATTACTACATGTCTTCTGTCCTCTTCTCAGTTATTGTCACCAAAGCATTCAGCATGACTATCTTTCTTCTACTAAAAACTGTCTTTGTTGTGAACTTCTATTACTCTTCTGTAATACAGTACTCTTCCAATCAAGCTAGATTATGTTACCCTAACAGGTGCCACTAAATCTCATTGGTTTAACAAAACAAGGGTTTGCTTTTCACTCATTCTGTACTGAAGTTGGCAGAACTCTGCTATGCATAGTAAATAAGGTATCCAGGCTACCAGGAGATTCTTAATCATATAGCTACAGACAGCTACCTGGAACATGTGACATCCTCAGTTGTTAGGACAGAAGAAGAGACCCTGGAGATTAAGGTTGACTACCAGCTTTTTTAACACTGCACACCAGGAAAATTTCTTGTAACTTCTTCTATAGTCTGTTTTCCAGAATTAGTCATATGACTCCTTCTATTTACAAGGAAACTGGGAAGTGTGAGGAGGCAGATGGAATGTTACGTGAGCTCCCTGTCTCTGCCAACACCAGTCCTGCTCAATATATTTCAGTTACTCTTCCTTTAGCTTTCTTTAATTTAACTTACTCTTCTCCAAGCTTGTCCCTTGACTCATTTATAATCTTAATAATTCAACTACCATTTCTATGAAGTAGACTTTCATATCTTTATAGCCAACTTTACCTCTCTCTCCAAAGTTGTTTCAACTTAATCGTTTGCCTGCTGGATGTATGTAACTGTCTCCATCCTCAATAAATTGTAATTAATGGAACTACTATTATCCTAGACACTACTCTTTAAATGCAAAATAATTTCTTGAGTTTGACTTCTTCCTTCTTTATATTGTCTGCAATAAATGTCCAGTTTGCTTCCTTTGTTCATTTCTGCTGCCCCCAATTTAATTCAAGGCCTTATTACCACTCTGTTGAACTACTAAAATAACCCAAAGTCTACTCTCCTTTAAATCTGCTCTGCTTTTCTTAAGTCAGCTCTGCTTAAAGTCTCTCCTGACATCTTTTTGTCCTATGAAATAATGTCATTTCAATTATACTAAACTACATCTAGAATTCTTAGTTCCCTGGCTTTCAAAATGAAAGTCTAATTTCTTAAGCTATTTATAAAAAAGTTAAGTTCAAATTTTAATTTTACTATATTATGAAATGACATAGTCTGCTCATTCTTTACACCTATGGTATATGTTTCCAAGTTAATTGCTTCATTGAATATGAGGGAGCATAGAACTTTTTGTTGCATAAATCTAGGCCATCCTTGGTGCAGTCCTAAATTGCAATTGCTGTATACTAGCCTTAAACCAAATAAAGAAACAAGTAAAAATTAAAACAAAACAAAAGCTAAGAAAGCCATAGTTTATAATACTAACTCACAGATCTTTAGTGGGATTTCAAATTGATAAATACATTTTTTTGTTCAAAAGTTAAATCCACATTGCAGAAGGACAATTCACTCATTCACATAGTCAATACATTTATCTCAGGACCAGGGAAGTTATGCACAAGAGCTCTCAAAAGTCAGAATCAGTGTTTTTTGTTATTGTTTATTTGTTTATTTTACAATTCATTATAATGTCCTCAGTCTTTTGAGTTTGGCTAATTATTCCATAAGATGTGGCAAATAAAATCTGGACAAAAAAGTTCTCTATTAGTTCTCCCTATGGGCATACCCTGGCTATGGTATTTATCTCCTGTAAGTAAATAGTATATTTTGATGAACAAATATCTTTTAGGCAAAGAAACAACACACTTAATTTTTAAAACTTGTACAGTAGTCTATTTTAAGTCCTGTGTAATTACAGATATACAATGAGCATTTATTTTTATGAGTAATAAGAATAAATTAATTAAATAATGATTCAGTGAAAAATCATTTTTGTGAGTTTATAAAATATGTTTTCCTTATTTGGAAAAAAAAGGTGAGATGATGAAAATCAAATACAATTTTACAAGAAGCTGTATAATTTAAAAATATAATTAGTTATAATTTTGATTTTGATCAAAAAACTTGCCTAATATGTATATATTTACTTAACACATTTTAATAAAATTTGTCAAATATTTTTGTTAAACTTATCTAAATATATCCATATCCATATTCAAATAAATATATTGAATTAAACATTTCTTGAAAAATATTAAGTGGTGGACACTTGAATAGGCCCTGAGGGAAAATGTGAACAAAACACAATTTCCAACCTTGAGGACTCTACTATTTCCTTGAACATGGGGTGAAAGGTCAGGAATACTATGAAGTTAATAGACAATAATAGGGATGAGTATGGGGCCAGGCTTGCTAAAGGCTCTAGAAAGGGTAGTCAGAAATGTCCCCTGAATAAATGATGTCTAATGTGAATTTTAATGGGTAAGACATTAGCCATAAAAATTTACAGGACAAAAAAGTAAAGAAAGTCAAGACTTGTTCTGGGAAGCTCAAGGAACCCAGTAAGGCTGAAGCATACAGTGTTGGCAAGGGAGAGACTAGAGATTGGCTAAGGGTAAAGGAAGGGCCACGCCTTAGAAATTCATGTATGCCTATACCAAACAATCCAGCCTCGTTCTCAAAGTATATTAGCTGAATAGTTTAAGAGCGGGAATGACATAAAATCAGATATAAATTTTAGAGAGGAGATTCTGGCTCTCGTGTCCAGAATAGTTTGGAGGCAGGAAAGATTGAATTTACTGTCTTTGGCCAATATTATCAAAAGTGAAGATGGATAAATAAGTAGACATACAGCTTTCAATGTCCCTTATTATTATGAATTTACATCAAAAATTCTTCTGACAAACCTCTGTTTATGCCATTTCTTGCATGAATGGGAGCCTGCTTCCATTCCTTTTTAAAAACATACTGAGTGAGGCCGTAGTACAACAACAGCCTCTGGTGAATAGGCTACACCCTGATAAAGGCAGACATTTTTCTTTCTACTTGTTTAGTTGTATTTTTACAAAGAGTGGTTGTTTCTTTACAAATGACAACTTAATTTTTTTCGTAATTAGGAAATTAAACTTAATATTGTATTAAGCAATGAGATACACAGGCAGAAAAAAATTTTATTATGAAATTAAATGGAACAAGTTAAGAAGCAGGGATTCAAGTTTCCTAAAATATTCTATCAAATTAGTTGTAGATATGATAATTGTAGAAGAGATTGGAGGAGAATGATATACTAGCTTCCTACTGTTGCTGTAGCATATTACCTCAGATGTAGTTTCTTAAAACAAACAAAAAAATTATCTTACATTTTTGGAGGTCAGAAGTTTAAAATCTGTCTCAGTGGGCTAAAATCAAGGTGTCAAAGGGTCATGTTCTTTCCAGAGGCTCCAGGGTAGAATCTGATACTTGCTTTTCCAACCTATAAAGGTTACCCCCATTCCTCGGCTTGTGGCCCTCTTCCCTCTTTAAAGACAGCAATCCCATCATTTTGACCTTTGCTTCTATGGTCACATCTCCTTAGCCTTCTTGCCTCTATCTTATAAAGACCTTTGTGATTACATTGGACCCAACCAGATAATCCAAGATTATTTCCCAGTCTCAAAATCCTTAGCTTGATCATATCCACAAAATGATTTTTGCCATGTTGGCTAACCATTGGCAAGTACTGGGGATTAGAACATAGACATCTTTAGGAGTAGGATGGGGCAGAGGCTCATTATTCAGCCTACAATAGGTAAAACCAAAATTTGTAAGAATTTTGCACTTAAAAATTTATGGTCTCCATGGAAGAAACCAAATCCACAAAAATATACGAGATTAATGTGAATGTGGTTTATAGGAAGGAAGGATTCAAATGCCAATTCTTAAAGAACAGTCAGAAGTCTCAAAGTCATTAGTCCTATACCAAAACATACATGATTGTAACTTAAAATCAAACATATCACATTATTTTTTGTTTTCTGATCGTTTTATAATTAACTCAATTTTGTCCTTATAACATCATTTCCTGTTGATTTAGAATCATCTGCTAGACCCAGAGAGGGTAAACTAACTTTAAAAATATTCGCTTAAGAGTTTCCTATTTCATTTTTACTCTTTTGAACACCCTACCTCCCTACCAGAATAGATCAGGCTCTGGCTTTTAGAGGGTGGCAAGGAGAGTGAGAGAAAGAGAAAGAATATAAATCTGAGAAACAGAAAATAACCACTCTCTCATGTCTCACTGAAAACATTCCAGCTTGAAGCGGGTCAGAGACCAGGGAAGAGGTGGCTTAACACTAAATTAAGTCTGGAATCTTAATTAATATTTTGGACTAGATATTCTTAGTGAATTGAAATGGTGACCCAATGCCTGTCTATTATCTGTGAATGAGCAGAGAAGTTATGAAGTTTCCTGTATATTGCATCCCAGGAGCAGGGGAGATGTTCCTCACTAAATGAAACCTAAAGTTTATTATATCTCAAACAAGAAGCAGTACAATCATCCAAAGTATGAGCCTAAATTATTGACACAGTTTTGCCATCTTAATGGTAGCTAGTTTATGCCAGCAGTGAAGAAGCCTGGAAAATGAATGGCGATGAAATCACGAAAGGTGTTTTCCACAGGTTGTTGAGAAGTGAATATTTTTCCTTGCAAGAAGTGGTCCAAAGCCTGGAAAAAGTGGTAGTCAGTTGGTGCAAGGGCTGTTGAATACAGTGGATGACAGAGAGTTTCCAAGTCCAGTCTCTGCAGTTTGTGAAGCATTGTTTGTGCAGCATGTGGTTGACCATTGTCTTGCAAGAGGATTGGCCTGTCTCTATTCACCAATCTCGGCTGCTTAATCACAAGCATCCTCATGATTTCATCCAATTTCCTGCAGTAGACATCTGCTGTAATCGATTGACCAGGTTTCACGAAGCCGTAGTGGATAATACCAGCGCCGGACCACCAAACAGACACCATTAGCTTTTTTTGATGAATATTTGGTTTTAGACTGTGTTTTGGCACTTAATCTTTATCCAGCCATTGTACTAGATGCTTGTGATTGTCAAAATGAATCCATTTTTCATCACATGTCAGAATACGGTGTAGAAATGGTTCACCTTTATGTCATGACAGCAAAGAAAGGCAAGCTCTGAGATAATTTCTCTTATGAAACTCATTTAATTCATGCGTTACGCATCTGTCCAGCTTCTTTACCTTGCCAATTTGTTTCAAATGGTCCAATATTGTTGGAATAGTAATGTCAAACCTTGCTGCTAATTCACTCATAGGTTGAGATGGATTCGCTTCCACTACAGCTTTCAGCTCATCATTATCCACCTTGGTCTCAGGTTGCCCACATGGCTCATTTTCAAGATTAAAATCACCAGAAGAGAACTTCTCTAACCATCTACATACTGTGTGTTCATCAGCCACATCATTCCCAAGCACTTCGTTGATATTTTGAACTGTCTGCACTGCATTGGTCCCATGATGCAACTCATATTTGAAAATAACACAAATTTTTGACTTATCCATGGTTTCACAAAAATTGCTCTAAAAAGTGCGAAAGATAATCACAAGTCAAACCTTCTGTTTGAAAGAAAGAAGATTTACCTTTGTGATAAACATAAAACTACAAGTGTCAAAGTGAAATTTCAGAGATATCAACTGTCAAACTTAGTACTTAAGGAAATCAGACATTTCATACTTAATCTAAATATTTCTGATATTTAGTGAGAGAGGTTTGGATTCTTTTGACTTTCTGCATTATTGCTTCAGCAATAAAATGAGAAATAATTATATAAAAATAACTATATAAGTAAATATAAATATATTCAGAATACTAAATGCGGATGTATAAATATGTGTATACTTATATTACATAATTTTTTATTTGTTTGCTACCTAATAAAACGTGACACTTCGGTTTGCTTTGGTAAGTATGTAGCTAGCAAAAACCTCACTTTAAAAGCTTTTCAGTTACACTGTCATTAGCAGAAAGTTACATAGCTAGCACGATTATGGACCTAAGCTGTTTTTAGTATCTCCCAAATATGAATAGTTTATTGAACTTAAATACTATTTTCTCCCATTTTATAGGTGCGCGGTCACTGTTATAGCATAGGATATTGCCTATTGCCAAGTTTCTTGTAAAACAGCAAGACTGCAATATTTATGCAAATTGGCACTTTTTTGAATTTCACATTTTAATTTTGAAGGTCACACTCATAAAGACCATGGAGCTTTCTTATCATTAGGCTTCTGAATTTTTTAGAGTATAATTGAAATTTTGTGGGAGGAAGGTGGCTGGAATGCCAGCTACATCATCTAACTCATCATATTACTAATACTAAATTTTTTCATCATACAAATAAAACATTTTATAAGTGTGCTTCCTTCCTGAATCACTGTAGGGTTCTTTGCAGTGCAGGATTGACTGATAGTTGTTGAGAAACCTGAGTGTGTCTTTAGTTTTCTTTAGAGTAAGACATTTCTCCTGACTGCTGTCCTCTAGCTTATCAGAGCTGTAGAGTCAGCATAGCAATTTATGTGTGAGTCTTAGGATTAGATAAGAGATAATGAGAGAATGGATGGGCAATGGACAGATGGATATTAAAACATACGTAAAGATCTAATCTGTATTTAAAATGGCAATATAGCATTGTTAAACTTTGATAAATCAATTAATGTAAAAATAGAATGAAAATCTGTTATAAAAATTGTAGCCACTTCTAATTTGATTTCTAGCATTTATTTTAATGGACCTTTATATTAGGAGGTCCTTGAACCTCCTTGTTTACATATGCCCATACAGTCAGTAGTGCCAATTCTTTGCTGGCTGAAGCCAGCATTTTGTTGTTTCTGGAATAATCTGAAACAAAGCTCTCAATGATGTGGATCATCATTCTGGATTAAGCATATCTCTTTCTGTTTGAGCCCCTTTAAAAATAATCTGTAGTCTCGTTTTCTTATTAGTTCCTTAAAATAAAAAAGTCTCCTCAAAACTGTCCTGAAATCTTGGTGAATTCAGTCTGCTTGAGTTTATTTTATTTACTTCAAACCTTCACTCCGAAGCATGAGTGAGGACCTAGTAAATTGCATTTTCCAAGTGCCGAACTTAGTTTGATTCAGTTATTACATTCAAAATTCGCCATTTAGTAATTATTTTAAAAGCATGCATTTGCTTTCTTCATGTTTAGTATTTTATGGTCAATGTTGAGAAAATTTTTGCAGCTGGATAGCTCTTTTCCTGCTGGAAAATTCTTCAATATATATGTTTATTACTTAACAAGTTTTCACTTGGATGAATCTTAGGTTTTAATTTTGTTATTGTTTTTGTTGAAAAACTACATGGATGCCTTCCAGTGAATTTTTTGCTCTTTAGGATGTTATATAAGAAAGAAGAGAAAGGCATAGTCAAGTTTATAAATTGTGCTTCCACACCGTTATGGAATGCATTATGTTCCTCTTCAAAATTTGTATGTCCAAGCCCTGACTCCCAGTGTGATGGTATGCGCAGATGGGGCCTTTGAGAGATAATTAGGGTTAGATGAGGTCATGACAGTTGGGCCTTGGTGTGATGGGATTGTTGTCCTTACAAAAGAGGGAGAGACACTAAAGCTGTCTCTGCGTGCACACAGAGGAAAGGCCATGTGAGGACAAAGGGAGAAGGCAGCCATCTGCAAGCCAGGAATAGAGCCCTCTCTAGAGACCTAATTTGCCAGCATCTTCATCGTGTACTTCCAGCTTCCAGAACTGTGAGAAAATACATTTCTGTTGTTAAGCCACCCAGTCTGCCGTATTTTGTTATGGCAGCCTGACCAAACTAATACAAGCATACAGGATGAACACAACTGCAAAAACTTCTTAACTCTTAGCTCATTTTGTCCTCAGTAGATGAAGTTGCATATTGTATGAAACAGTCACCAAATAATTGCTAAATAAAAAAAAAAAAAATTAGAACTGTTTTTTATGGGTACATAATGGAAACAATGCCATACGACTTTCACAAAACCAGACCAATTCGATCAATTGCACTTAAACTAATGTGGTCACAGTAAGTTGAGATTAATTATGTACTAAAGTGACTAGATTCTAGAAGACCACCAAAACTTTGAACTCTGCAATGTACTGAATAAATACATGGTTAACAAGATCTTGTACTCGTTCTTTTTTATGAGCTATGAGTTGATGGTGTTGGGTGACAGTAATAATAAGAAAGGAAGAAGTACTGAAATGAGGTAAAATCAATTTTAGGTAAAAACAGGGACATCCCATCCATGTATGTGGTTTTCTCAGCAGGGGCTAGTATGTTTATGTAAAGTTTATGTTATATTTCTAAAACTTTTCTTGTGGATATTTTAAAATTAAGTATTGATTTGATTTTTTGTTACAATCTTGGATCCCTGGTGATAGCTATTGTTCCATATCTGTCCTTTTATTCCTCAGAAATAAGAGAATCAGACAGAGCCTATAAGTGCATTTTTACAGAGTTATTTTAGTCCTTAAAAAAAATTACTTTATTTTTGACATTATGTTATTTAAATTTCAATCTTCTATGTTGGCAATGCTAAAATAATTATTTCTGTTTTATTTATATTTCAGTTGTCATGCAATAGCTAAATATAAGAATGGCACGTAAGATGCAATTATATATATATATATATATATAAAAAGATATTCAATTTTTATTTATTTAAAGTTATATCAATTGAAAGTGCTTTATGTACTGTTTTCAGATGACAATAATAAATTTATATGGATCATATTTTAAAATAACTTCTAAGTTTTATTATGTTATCTATAAAATAGTCGAGATGCTAACTACATCAGCAAGGGTTAAATGGTGAGAAATAACAAAGTTCTAATGTATATGAAATAGCAAATTACTCCACAAAATAAGTTAAATATTAGACCTATGAGGAGAAAAGGTTTTACCATGTTTGCTTATCGGGACCAGTGTAAATGGAAAATCACTTCCTCTGTACCACTAAAGAAGAAAATTTGTGAATGTAAAAGAGTTTTATTCATTTTATAATGTTTTTATATTGTCAAGTTAGAAAATCAGCAGACCAAAGGCTAGACTACCATCTGTTGTTTTGTATTTTCCATTAAAGAAGAAAAATCACAATATCACAAAGTTTATAATTCTTAAGCATAAAACAGGACATGTTCTTTCATGAGTCTCATTCATATTTAAAGAAGTGAATACACTAAATTACACAATGACTGTATGCTAGATTAGGAAAAAAACTATTCTTTGAAATAAAATCATCTTCACTCTTAGGCATAACAAAGGAGTTTTAAAATCTGTCAGTGTGAGAAAGAACAAGGAATAGAAAAATACTATGAAAGTTCAGTATTTGAAATAGCCCTAAATTCCTGGAAATTATCTTGTGAAACTTTAAAACATAAAATGTAAAATAAAATTAAAGATACCCTCATATAATTGTGAATCTTCTTATTCAGTATGTGTTAATGAATAAAATATATAATTAAAGACAGAAAAAAGAATGGAGTTGCCGTGTGACTTGAATTATTTTGTTACAATGAGCCATAATCAGATTAAAACTACTGATATAATTATTTGTACTTGCAATTTACCTGTAATTATTAGATATTATTGACTATAGAATTCCCAGTGCTAGAAAAATTTGCTGATCAAGTAAAGCTAAGGTTATTAGATTTAGTTTAGTAAGGGAAAACACCAAATCCATAGATTCTTAGTAGATACTCAAAATAGGAAAATCAGAAAGGGTATTTAGAGGTTTTAGTATCTGAGGTGGGTGATTTTAAGTTAGGTCTTGCAAAGTAAGTAACTGGTTGGGACCGAGCAGTTATGACATAATAGTTTTATATTGGTGGGCACAAAATGGCAGAGTCTTGAAGTGATTCTTGATAAGTGATCTGTTTTATCTCTGAGGAACAAATATTTCCTAGAGCCAGCATCTGTGATCTTTTTTTAAATTGGCACGGAAGGCCAGAAAAGTAGATCAGTACTCTGTGTTGTTTTAACATAGTGCCAGGAGAACATGAGTGGTTTTAGTATTGTTTCCTACAAGCAAAAGGAATTATATTGTTTCTGTTCTCAGTGTCCCCTTTTGGTCATTCTTTAGTCTAAATTTGACAATAAAACATTATGGTTCAGGGACATGATCAATCCAGGTCTGCATAGTTGTTTGATTTGTCATGGCCATAGATAGATTTTTTTGAAGGGTAGTTTTCCCCCATTCTTGTTCTGTTTCTTATTAAAAGATCAGTTATTCCACCATTTTATAGGACAGTGGATGTGGAGCAGTATTTAAAACTCTAGAGGTCACATTTGACCCTGAAACAGAGACAAATACTAAGAGAAGGATTATAATTGGATTATAATTATAATTTTTAAACCAGAAGCCAAAATTGCCCCAGAGTAAACAAAGAGAACAAATCCCCTTTCCAGTGCAAAGAGCGCAAAGGAAGAGATATGGGGTATTAGCCTAATGGCCTACATTCTTGATTTCTTTGATCATTTCCAAAATCATCTTAATAATCCCAGAGCTCTCTGTAAACATGTGAATACAACATTCTTCCCCTGAGAATAAGTCAACTTTTGAGGCCCATATTGTATATAAAGCAGCTTGTACAATTTCAGGAAACTCTCAGGCAAGGCATTGTCTGGTCTTTGTGAAACTGTCTGATTCTCCTGTTATTCTCTGAAACAACACATTCAATATTCTTCCCACTATATGAGCCTTTTGTAAAGCATGAAATGGAATTGCTTGGGGGCAAAAGAAAACAGTCTAAAATTCCCCAGAGTGGTTAAAGCTTGAACTCAAATTAAGGCCCAGCTTATCGCCTTTTCTATTAAACCATTTACAATCTCTTTTTCTAAAAAGAGAAATTGATGGGTTAAAATGGACCTTGGGTGATATCAGGCACAACTATAGAGGAAGCATCAGAGGCCTGTGCTGTAGAAGAAATTAATGAGACAGGACAGAAAAAGCCTAGCAGTCTTTCTTAGGCAATCTGCGTTATCAAATAATCTGGATAGTTCTATAATAATGGTTAACACTTGTACTTTGTGTATGTGTTGGGTATGTTGTAGCTATTTTTCTTGTATCATGTAGTTAATCTTTACAACAACCTTTAAGAGACAGGTATTATCAATTATTACTATAATCCCCACCTCATTGAGACAGAGTGTGGTTAAATAACTTCCAAATACCTGTTAGCCAGTAAATTGGTGGTGGTGGGTTTCAAACCCAGCCTCCAGAGTCTTTATTTTTAACCATTATAAAATGCCACATCTCAAAAGTCAGTAGGACTTTAATTTTTAAAAATAAAAATGAAAACTAAACAAATTGTGTAAGACTTTATAAAATTTTATTTTGCCTGAAAATTTAAAATTAAAAGTCTAAAATATTTACTGTTATATGCAGACTTTTAAAAGATATACCTAAAGGAAAATCTGCATTTTCTTGTTAACATAAGTGAATTATTTTTCTACTGTCTTAAACTATAAAAAGGTATGAAAGTGTAATTAATATATTATTCGATGATGATTTATGATGTTCTGATCTACATATAAAACTATATTTTAATATGAATTTTATATTAGTCTATGTTTGTTTTGACTTCATTTAATGTGAAAATAAAACAAGGATAAAACTTGACAGCTAACTTTAGAAGATTCATACCAAATTTCACTGAACTATCCTACTAATTCAACCGATTATTCTTTATTGAGGTTTTGTACGTAGTAAAATAATAATCACTTACTTTGCTGTATTCTCAGCTCAAATTTGTG
Source organism: Indri indri (assembly GCA_004363605.1). Lineage (NCBI taxonomy): Eukaryota > Metazoa > Chordata > Mammalia > Primates > Indriidae > Indri > Indri indri. The sequence goes on along the minus strand of RJWJ010034905.1, from coordinate 839 downwards.
TTTAACAAACTCTAGGAGCCCCATAAACCAAAGAGTGGAATAAATGAAGCATTTGCCTGTTTAAGAACATTTGAAATGGAATGAAGTTCAGGTTTACCTTGAAACACCAAACATCTTTTCTAGTTATTGGGTATATTTTCAACCTTAATTGGAAAATTGATCACATAAAACTTGCATTTGAAGCATAAAGAGATGTGATCCACAGATAGAGAAGAAAAGCACTGCAAGGTGGATTTCAGGCCTTGTGAGAGTCTTAGTCGTTCTTTAAGAATCGTATACTTTAGAACAATGCTTAAACAAAAGAGAAGCTCTAATCCATTATTTTGATTAATAAAAGTAAATGTGGGAGTGGGGGAAGCAGAGATAAGAGGTAGAAGGGAGAACTGAGAAGAAAATACTTCCATGACTAGCTTGGAGAGGAAGAAGAACTGTTCCGTTTTCATTATAATCCCCCTCATAGGCATTTCCAACCTGAGACTGGCCTAGGTTAAGGCTTATCGAAATGACAGAGGTTTTGGAGTTTGTGGATTCCGAAATTTTACAGCTTATAAAGTATTTGTATAGGAAAGGATTGGAATAATAGAGAATGACAGAAAATATAATACTTCCTTTTTAAGTTCTAATTTTTAAAAAAAAAATAATGTAAGACACTAGGAAGGAGATGTTTTGACTTTGAGAAATGTAGCTAGTATGCTAAACTTGACATTCACAAAAGAATAGAATGTGACCTAAACAGGGATTTTTCTTATAAGAGGGAAGTAGAGGGCATGGGAGTCATTAATGAATTATAAAGCATTCAAGGGAAATATTCCACACTAAACAATTAGTAGAAGTGTTTC
>RJWJ010034904.1:0-16975 GCA_004363605.1 Indri indri | reverse complement strand
CAAAGGTGTGGGCAGGATTAAGGGCACTCACGAGGGTGTTGAAATCAATGTGAACTAGCAGGTGCAGGAACTATAACCACACCTGGGCTGCAGGGAACAAGGCGGGGTACAGCATTGCTGGAGCCAGGTAAGAGCTGCAGCCGTGGGAGACGGGCTGCCTGGCAGAAGCAGTGGCCATCAAGGAACGCGGCCACCTCCAGGACCGCAGCCAGGGAGGTGCAGGGTGCAGGGTAATACCCTGGCAGCTCTTCCTTCCTGCACTCTATTTCTTGCTGGTGCTTCCCATAGCCAAACCTAAGCAGAAGCCAGAGGAGTTCAGGTGGTACCGTTTGAAAGGGTCAGTCTCCAGCAGGATGCACAAAGGCGAAGAGGGGATGTGGTGGGTGGCAAGTGGTGCATAACCAGTATAATGTCTTTTAAAATAAGAAACGACCAGTAATTTACCAGATTACAGCAAGGAGGAAACATCTGTTAGGAAAAAGTGAGTAAAGATAATGAAGTAGGTGAACTTACGGCAACATGATAAGGACGCAACAGTCCTGTGAAAACAGTTACCTTCTAACCTGTGAAATGATTTGAAAGAGGCGGCATGCACGGCGAAGGAGGGTTATTCAGTCAACATCGTTTATTTGGATTTCACAACGAATCCTGATAATGCCTTCTTGTGGCTTACGAAAGATGTTTAATTCTCACGGAGGAAGGGATAAGGTAAACAGTCATGGGTAACTTGATAACATTTATCAAAGTAGACAAGGATTTTATATTAACTCGATTAATAGTAAGGTAAGATTTAGGATACAGTGTGTCACATCTTAATTCATAGCCTGGAATGAGATAGTTTATTTTAAAAAATACAAGGAAAAAACCCTGGTAATCCTGGTCAAAGCAAATTGAGGAAAACTAAACATTAAATAAGACCTATTAAACTTCATCACCAGGCAACATCACTATAAAAACATAATCAGGCCAGGTGTGGTGGCTCACGCCTATGATCCTAGCACTCTGAGAGGTCAAGGCAGGAGAATCTCGCTTGAGGTCAGGAGTTTGAGACCAGCCTGAGCAACAGACAACCTTCCCAACCCCCCTCCCCGTTTCTACTAAAAATAGAACAAATGAGCCAGGTGTTGGCCTGTGCCTGTAGTCCCAGCTGCTCAGGAGGCTGAGGCAGGAAGATGGCTTGAGCCCAGGAGTTTGAGGTTGCCGTGAGCTATGATGATGCCACGGCACTCCACCCAGGGCCACAGAGTGAGACTGTTTCCAAAATAAATAAATAAATAAAAGCCCTCAAAAAACACAAAACATGATCATACTTGTTTGTATGACTCTCTCATGGCTCTTCCTGGGCAGCCGGTGTTTCCCAGACCAAGTGTGAACTAGGATCCTGGTACTTCTCTGCCTTTGGAACCCGCCAGTAACGACGAGCTCTGTATCTCACCTTCAAAGACTCCCTCACTCTTGATGGGTGTACCAAGGGAGGGTCTCATCAAGCGTTCCCAAACGCATTTGCTACTGCATGGCACAAGCCCTTTTTGTCCTCTTCTGCTTTTTGTTACCTTCTGTCTGTAGGAAATTTGCCAAAGCCATCAAAGCTGTCACTGTCCTAAGTGTATCTCAGGCTGCAGCATGTCACATTCAAGAATTTCTCTCAGATGCTTTTTGTTACCTGGTTTTCATAAACGAGAAGTCCTGAGATCAGTTTCAGTGAAATGGCTTTTTTATATATTTGTCTCTTGCCTCCCCTGGCTGGGTTCTAACACTCATCCTTGGAAGGTTTCAGAAGCAGGGCTCTGAGCAACACACTCAGAATTGCCTTCTTTTTCATACTTATCCTGTGCCCTTCAAATGGTCTCACCTTCCTCAGGATGAACTGCTTCCCGGAGCTATGCAAAGACTCCCTGGGGATGTCAGGACATTCTCTGTACATCCAACATGTACCTGAATCTCAGGGTGTACATGGTTTGCATTCAGCGGAGACTTCCTATTAAACAGCTGCTACTTCCTGAATTCTTTCCGTGCGCTGTATACGTGGTGAGTTGCGGTAACACTGCAAAAAATCCCCACCCTTACTGTCAACCACGGAGGGCTTCTGGCCTTTTCCTATAGCAGAAGCTTGAGAACCAGGGCATCTTACTCTCCCCAGACTTCTGTAGCTTTCCTTCTAGGACGGGTTCAGGAGAGCAATGTATTTTTGCATTTTCGTGAAGATACCTTCGTATACCATTTATGACAGAACAAACTAAGGAAAGACAAGAAGTTACCAGTACATATTTTAAAGCCTAGATTATTACAGTTTATAGGCATTTTACTGAGTAATTCTTCTACTCATACCCCTATGCCCAATCATTATTATTTTCCTTTGACCTTTGGTGAAATCTAGGGTTATTTTTCTAAAGATGATCCACTTCTCCTGATGGCTCAGGATGCAAATTACGTTTCTTCCTTTCCTTGGATCCCAGTGTAGTCCTTTGATCTGTTTTTTTGCTAGGGAATAGAACACAGTCATCTCTCCCCGAGGAGCTAGAAAAGCGTCTTTTATTTATGTATTACACCTTAACCCTTAGCAATCATTCATAGTTGTTTAGAATTAATTATCGAGATGTCACTGAAGCTGAGGAACTGCAGTGGAGAATCGTGTGCCACAAAAATATTGTCATCCCTATTTTTGGATGGAAAAACTGAGGCACTGAGCAGGAACATAACTTGCTGGGGTTGAGACTATGCCAGGAAAGCCTGACCGGAACCTCGGGCTTCCTGACTGTTAAAGGCCCCTCCACTCTGAGTCTCTTCTCTCTCGTCTCTCCGTCCTCCTTCCCACCCGCCTGCCCCACCCACACCCCGTTCCCTGCAACATCACCGTCCTCTGTGTCCACCACCTAATAACTGTGGGAAAAGGAAAAATGCTAACCCAGCAGCAATAACAGAAAAATCAGTAGATGGAACAACGTAGTTTAGACAGATGCAACGCTGCTGTGCACAGGTGAATATCGGAGTGTTTGAACTCAGTATTTTCCAGATAAAAACGACTGAGAAATATTTCCAAGTTTCTCTAAAAACCCTGTGCTCATTTCCTAAAGCAGGAAAAAAGAGATGACTAGAGGTAGAGAAAGAGCTTATTAACCCCCAAGGCTGGAACTCAGACTCAGTTTGACCTAATCTAAAAGGAACACAGGACCTGAAAGGAATGTAACAACAAGATATCTAGTTCATTTGTAAGGATACAGAACAATAAAGCCACACAATACAAAACAGAGGAAGAGTGTCACATCCTCTCAATTGCTTACTGCCTCCTCTCGTGAGTTATGCACACTCTCTATAAAAATAAGACATCCTCCTGAGGATTGCTTTCTTGGTATCGTTACTTTTCTCAGGCCTGCAAAGTTTTTTAAAAATGCATATTTCCACATTTTAGATAAATATTTCAAACAAATTTTACCTCCTCACGTATTATAGATAAGAAAGTAACTCTAATTAGTGTTTTGTTGGTGTTTGTGATTTATATGCATGGCTTTGAAGATCAAAAAATAGTGTATATGTACTTACATGTTATTTATTTTTCTCCCACACACTCTGATGTTATCGAGCCAGTCTCTAATTTAAAACATCAGCATCAAAAATACTGAGTCATGGGTACACACACACACACACACACACACACACACACACTCACCCCAGAGTTTTAGGGTAGCAGTGAATCAGGAAAGGGTGCGGTGGTTAGATGATGCCTCGGCTCTGACGTTAGATCTAACACTAGCTTGTGAACTTGGCAGGTCGCTAATTTCTTGGGGCTTCAGTTTCTTCATCTATAAAATTGGAATTAAGCATAATACTATATGCAAAGTGATTAGCACAGTGTCCGACATATTGAAATATGTGTGAGATGCATGTATAATAATGATTAAGAACATAGACACTGCAGCCAGGCACCCCGGGTTCAAATCCCAACTCAACTGCTTACTAACATGGCAAGTTACTTAACTTTCCAGTGACTGTTCCTTCACCTGTAGAATGAGAATAATTATGGTGCCTATCTCATAGTGTTGGTGTGAAGATTCAAAGAGTTAAAATATATAAATACTTTATAAAGTGCCTGGCACACAGCAAGTGTTCAATAAGCATTAGTTATTACTCTTATCCTAAAATTGCCCCACCCAGGGGCTGGGGCGCCGACTCGTCCCCATGGCTGCCGCTCCGGAGCCTGGCGAGCCCGGGAAGGGGAAGCCATTTAAGCTCCTAGGAATCTTAGATGTTGCAAACATTCCCTGTGCACAGGATTCGGTGTTATATGGTTCATCAGGATCTGTTGTGGCTGGCCTTGGACATTCTTTGTTAACTAGTAGAATTAGAAGATCATCTGATGTTGGAGTAGGAGGATTGATCTTGGTGACTTTAGGACGCTGGTTCCATTGCAGGTATAAGTATGCAAAGCAAAGAATCCAGGAAAGAATTGCCAGGGAAGGAACTAAAAATAAGATACTATATGAAAGCACCCACCTTGATCCTGAAAGAAAACAAACCAACAGCGACAGCAGCAATTAAGCAATCTTGAGCATAGAAAACCAAACACGACTCCCTGATGTCAATGTGAACAAAGCTGATATTAATCACTTAAACACTTTATGTACAGTAAGCTTGCAATCAAGTAAACAAAGTATGTGTAAGTTTAAAAAAAAAAATGAATAAATAAAATTGCCCCATCCATTATGGTAGACATATGTGGCTACTGAGCATCTGAAATGTAGTTAGATATAATTGTGATGTGCTCCAAGTATAAAATACACAGCAAATTTTGAATACTTAATATAAAAAGACTGTGAAATATCTAAGTAATTTTTTCACGTTTCCATTTTTTTGTTTTATTTTTGTTTTTAGAGACAAGTTCTTCCTGTGTTGCTCAGGCTCGTCTCAAACTCCAGAGCTCACGTGATGCTCCTGCCTTGGCCTCCCAAGTAGTTGGGACTACAGGCTCAGGCCACTCCATCTGGCTCCCTAAGTCATTTTTTATACTGATTACATGTTGAGCTGATAATATTATGGATAGACTGAGTTAAATAAACTATTATAATTAATTTTAATTCTTTCCTTTTACTTTTTTAATGTAGCTACTGGAAAATGAAAAATTACATATGTGGCTTGCAATGTATTTGTATCAGACAGTCCTTTTCTAGAACATAGAAATCTTAAAGCAACATGTTCATCAAAAAGAACCTTGGCTTTTAGTTTAGGTCAAAATTTGGGATATTTGTGGTATGCTTTTTGTCATAAATCAAGAAGTATTGATGGGAAACAAAGGAATCACAAAGTGCTAAGTAAAGCCATTAGATTTACCAAAGAAGTTAATACAATTTGAGGTTGCATTAATTTTTCCAGAACCAATGTTTTTTTCTTCATTGGAGTGTTTTACTCAGTTTTGGGATTATATTCTAAGAGAGAAGTAGGCAATCCGGAGTATATCCTTGGGAAGGCTTCTAGGAAGATGAGAGGGTCTCATCACCACACCGCAGAAGGGAGTAACTATGGGGGGTTCCGAATAGGGACATACTCAGCCAAGTGAGGAAAAGACTTGAAGGGAGCCATGATACCTATTCTCATCACCGGAAGGTTTGCCATGAGGAGATGGAATTGACCCAGAGGGTTCAACTAAATCCAGGTTACAGAGAAGAATATTTCAGCTTTAATACATACAACTTTTTAACGATTAGAGTTGTCCAAAAACGGAATGAACTACCTTACAGAATATTCAAGACTTTGTCACCAGAAATTTAAGCAGAGATAGAGAGGTAGATACATGGAAGACCTCCAAAAGCTTTCGAATTATGGGATTCCATGATGAAGGCTCTGCTACTAATTCTGGAGTAGAGCTGCCAAATCATGCATTATGACCAGAATAACTAGAGTCCCACGGTTTAAATTAGTTTCTTAAAAGAAGATATAGAATTCAAATTCACCAGTGCTAGCTTAAGAAAACAGAGATTATTGTAGAGATACATATGGTAGATAGGGATCTCGTAAGAACACAGGGAGAGGGACAGTGATACAACCGGCCTGTTGGAAACCGTAGCAGGAACTGAGGCAGCATTTGCTATCTTCCTTCCAGAGGCTGCTTGATCTCTTTCTTCCTCATGTTATCTCTGCTTTTCTTGGCATCCTCACTCCATTCTATACTTGCAACTGATTGGCCCCATGTAACTTTACTCACTCTTCATTTCTGTTTCCTGATAGTCTCGGCTTGCCTCCCAAGGCCTCTCAAGCCTCAGATCTACTCTATGACCTTACAGCTTGAATTCTCCCACCTAAACGTGGGAGAATTTTCAATTTTCCCAATTTTAGTTTTGCGAGAGGAATGATTGGTCCAGCCTTTCTTTTCAGGACAGGTCACTGGCCACAGTATGGATGGACTTTCCTTGGGTCAGATGCTTTCCACTGATCCAAAGAATTAGGGCTGGGAAATTTTATCTGTGTGAGAGGGGAAGTTTCATCAGATCAGACGTGGACGGGGCGGGAAGTTATTGATATTTTTAGTATCTCCACTGAAAGATGGAGGCCATGGAGCTTATACCCAGAAATTTGGAAATCCATTCAAGCTTATTCCTCGTATTAGATAGAGGAGGCTGTTTAAAAGGTTCTGGTTTGGGATTAATGGTAGAAACATGGGTTTTGCTCTTGAATCTGCTCTAGGACCTTGCCATTCAAAGTGTGGTCCACAGACCAGCAGCATCGACAACACTCACGACCTTGTTAGAAATCAGAATCTCAGGCTCTGTGCCAGACCTACCAAATCAGAGTCTACATTATAATAAGATTTCCAGGTGATTTGAATTTACACTAAAGTTTGAGAAGCGTGGCTCTAGGATGAATTGGTTTGGTTTAGGTCTCCTAAAAGTTACTAATGACTTTTACTATTAATAGAAAACTTCTAGTAGTATTTTGTAGCCATGTGAGAACCAAATGACAAATTGCCAGAAATTTTGAGTTGGTTGATTTTGTGTTTGGTGGCTTGAAATCAGGAATTGTGGGAGTATTTATACCATGGAAATTGGCAAATGGCATAAGTTCATTTCTTCTGTACTGAAGAACCAGTTGTTGCACTTTTACCATCATACCACTGGACAGTTCTAAATCTCCTAATCCAATCTGCAATTAAAATATTCTCCTGGGGGTGTTTGGACAGAGAAGCTGCCAGAAATGAGGGACAAGACAAAATGAGTTCCAGTCCATCACTCACAAACTTTCGACTTTGTGACTAAAATAGTCACAAAGATCTAAAATAGTCATTTCTTTATGAAAAAATAATCTAATTCTGAAGTAAGCACAAGGGGGGAAGGGAATCTAGGAGTTGGCAATACTTAAAATCCAGACAGGCAGACAGACTGGCATTGGAAATTCTCTCAGGGGACAGCTAGACAGTTTTGGAGCTGAAACCCAGGCATGGAATAGCAGTTTCTGTGTAGAGGGGGAAAAGGTACTAGTGGATAGCTTCTAGTTCTAGAGACATAGCACATGAGGAAATTTTATAGCCTGTATTATATGGACCATTACATTGTTAAACAAAATAACAACTCCCAAGTTAATGTTAAGTATGGATACAAATGTTTCATGGTCTTCTGCAGAAAGTGGTTTCCGAAGTATGGTCTCTGGGCCAGTATATGAGCATCACCTGAGAACGTATAAATGCAAATCCACAGGCTCTTGCTCCAGCCCTACTGGATCATAAACTCTGGGGCTGGGGCCCCCCAGTCTGAGTTTAACAAGCTTTATGGGTGATTCTGATGCATGCTACTGAACTAGAAAATGTCTTGGAGTACCTCGTTTTTGTCCAGTAAGAGAATCCATTTCCAACTTGAACCCCAAATGGGAAAGAAATTTCCAGCTCAACTGGAAGATGGCTGAAGAAGGCAGAGAACACAGATCAAGAGAACTACAGACCTAGTCAAATATTTAGAAATTTTCCCCAGGGAATTAGCCAAGCAGGCCAGCAGCTGGCATTTTGCCAAGACTCCTGGAGAGTATAAACCTTCCTAGAAATCAACTGGGAAAAGTTGCATTTTAACGTGAACTTCGAGAAAGTGCTTAAGCGTAGCCTAAAGCCTTTCTGCAAATACTAATAAAAGTTCTGACACAAAGAAATTGACATTCTGGCACATACGACAATGCGAACAACATGGATCACATTAAGAAATAAGCAGATACTGGAAGAAGCGGTACTAGAACAGCCTATTCCTTTTGCCTTTGTGGTTCAGAGCTTTCGCCAGTTTTATAATGATGGCATTTAATAGTTACTGAGTGCTTACTCTGTGCCACGTACTTTAGCAAGTACCTCAGTAAATTATTAGCTCCATATCTCAGATGAGAAAACCAGGGCCCAGAGAGGTATATTAATAGAAGTTTGCCTCAAAGTCATACAACTAGTAAGTGCTAATACTGGGATTCAAAGCCAGGCGGTTTGGCTCAAGAGTACAGACGCTTAAACCAAATGCTCTGTTGCCTCTCTTCAGTGAGGGGAAACTCACTATGTATTAAATATTTAGAGGTTTGGAGTTCCCATTTCAGATTATGGATTTTTGTAGTTTTTATAAAGTCCTTTTGTAGTCATTATAACATCTCAAGCTAAAGAATCTCTTTATGTATTGTTAAACACAGCTAGATTCTGGGCCCCACCTGATTAGTGCCCTAAAGTTCTGGTGTTCAGAGAGGGCAATCAGGTAAGCTGTACCTATACATGACATTGCTTTGCTGAGGTTATTACTGTAAACACACTACATGTTACTCTGAGTCCCAATATTGGATATTTACATCCTCTTGTTAGAACAGGAGACATGAAAGAGTCCACGGATGGGGCCCAACTGATTCCAGATGTGGAAAGGGAAGGGCTTGCAGAGTTTAAGGACCAGCACCTCTAATTTGGTGTTTGTTTTGTCTGAAATGGACTAGGTGAACTTGCTCCAATTCTGGCATTTACTCTCAAATCGAATTAGTTTTTTTCATCTATGCATAGCCAAGTACACTGCTTGAGACATGGCAGGCACTCACATATTTGTGAAAAGAACGGAAAATGGGAGGGAAGGAGGGAGAAAGAGAAAGTTAGTATAAAGGTGGATTCAAGTTCTTTGAATTTTTTGCATAACAGTCATAAATGGTTATGGAACCTTTGTAGTAACTGCTTAGGTATTAACAAGACAAGGCAATAAATGAGAAATCTTATTCTCCATGTAGATGAGTACTACACATAAACATGAAATAAAGCATCTGGGAAATACCTATCTTGATCCAGTCTATTTTCCTGTGGGTATCTTCATGGAAGCAAGTGAATTTTGCAGGCTCGCCATTCTAATGGAGTCACTAATTCAAGCATACATATATTCGTTTGTTCAACAAACATGTACTGAGGGTCTTTTTAGGCCTGGTACTGCAGTATGTGCTGAGGTTACAAAAATGAGTAAGACATGATTTCTGTCCACAAAAGTTCAGACTGGTGGGAAAAACAGATACATTGTGGCGATGGCTGCACAACTCTGTGAATATACTACAAACGATTGAATTGTATAGTATAGATTGGTGAATTGTACGGTGTGTGAATTATATCTCAAAACTGTTTAAAACAAACGAAACCAGATGTAACTCCTGGGTACTGTACAAAGCCAGGAAGAGGTGGCCATAACTCACCCTGGGAAGCGAGGAGGGAGGCTTCACACACGAGTCAAGCTCGAGATGAAATCTTTAAAAAAAAAAAAGTTACCAAGGTGATGTGTTACAAGGTATTCCAAGCAGAAGGGACAGCGTGCACAAAGCCACGGAGGTGAGAAACCTCCGTGTGTTGTGTGTGCCTATGTGAGTTGGGGGGATGTTGGCGTGGGCTTGCCGCTGGGGAGGTCGGCAGAGACCACGAACCCGCTTCACAGCTGGCCAGCCACTGGAAAGTTCTGTTTAAACCGGGAAGCGATATAATCCGCGATCAGATTTGTTTTAGACAAACCACACCGACAGCTGTGACGTAATGGAAAGAACACTCATTTTTTTCCCCGTCAGAATAACCTGTGCGTAGGTCTCAGATCTGCCGTTTTAAAACTAGCAGTGTTCTATAAATGTCAAGTATTATTATTCAATTGATCCTAACGGCACCGCTTGTCAGCAGGGAGAAAATGTAGTGCATTTTCATAAGATGTGATGTTAAACTACGGTCGATCTTGCGCTGAGTTAAAAAGAAAGTTTGTTAGTGCGTGGGACACCCGCTTCGCCCTCCTTGGGTGGCGGCGAAGAGCCTGGCGAATTTTTTGAAAGTCTTTACAAGGCCGGCCGTGCGGTGGAGGAAGCTGGCGGGATTCTTCAGGGTTTCTGCTTTCCAAGATTTTAGGCTGGGTCCTAGGTACTCTTAGAAATCTGTTAAAATCACCGTTCTGAGCACCCTTGTAGGAGTCACAGGAAAAGAAACAAGAAGGAGAAGAAGAAAGGAATAAAATAACCACGGCATCGCCAACAGGCCCGCGTTTCCCTGAAGGCGGTTACGCCGCCGTCCCACAGGAACCACAGGACGGAGGGTCCCGGGCGGCACGGAGGACTGGCGGTGACACCGCCACGCCGGCAGCAAAGCCTATTTTGCTCCCCGCCCCGTTCCTCTTGCTCCTCCTAACCCCTTCCCCCTTCGCCAATTCCGGTACGGAACTGTAAAAATATCCTTCCCAGGCGAACCGTGGGACCAATTTCGCGAACACCATCCGGCGTGCTCAACATGGCGGCGGCCGCCGCGCGCCTCGGCAGAGGTAAGGCCGGGCGGCGCCTTGCGGGAAACCGCTCCGGCGCGGAATGTCCTGTTGCAGCGGGTGCAAGCCCGGCTGTCTGAGGCGCGTGGCTGCTGCGGGTGCTCCACGTGCCTCGCGCTCTTCCTGAGCTTTAGGTTCTCCAGAGGGTCCTACTACTTACCAGCGACCTTGTCGGGGATCTCACTCCGTTCTGGAACCGTTCACGGCGGGGGGCGGGGGGCGCGGGGAAGGGATGCACGTTGACACCCTCCAGCCACCTGTGGGGACTGCAAGGACTGCGTTCCATTCCCGACACTGGGGGTGCGGGCTGGAGTCCGATATGCGAAGTGAGTTCTGGTAAGGGAAAGAGATAAGAGTGTATTCCAATTGCTTTCGTCTGTAAACTTGAACCGTTTTCAAAGCTCGTTGGCGCTTTCTGAATTACATCGTTGCAGACAATTCCAGTTCTTCAACTTTTAGACGTTGTCTAATTTGGATCAACGTTCATCATTTGGGGGCTAATTCTGTAGCACTTCTGGGTAGCACTTCTTTTCCGCAGTTGATAACGTCCAATTCGTTAGCTAGCATGACAGCCCTTGTTGGTACAATGCCTTTTTGATTTTGTTATGTTTTTGAAGCACAGTGATCTGTAATTTAAGTTAGGTTTTTTAGTTAAGTGGCAGTGGAAAGACTGAAGCTTGCTCTCTAGGCCCGTGATTTTTGATTTCTTTTAATTTAAAACACTGCATCACAGTTTTCTTTTTGAGCTTCTCACAGGAAAGCTCAGTGGCAAGACCAGCCATTATTTGGGATCATTGTTGCTTAGAAGTTCGGGATGCCAAGAGATCACCACAGACTCTGATGACGAAGGGAGCAAACCCAAATGGATATTGTTAACTGAAAAGAGATCAATGGCATACATTTTCATGTATCTTTCATGAGAAATCACATGAGACGAAACCAAAAAGGGAACTGAAGATTACCATTCTTGTCACATTTTCTCTTCTTGGCTTCCAGGATACCTCATTCTCTTAATTTTCTTCCTGCTTGACCTGTCTTTCTTTCTCCCATTACTTGTCTAGTTCCTTCTCCTCTCCCCAGTCTCTTTCCTTGAAGTGTCCCAGGAACCAGGGTTCTGTCCTTCATTCTCACCTGTTCTGTATCTAAATTCACTCCTTTGGCTATCAAATTTACATCTGCAGTTGGTACCTCTCTCCTGAACTTTAGATTCTTACACTCATCTGAGTATTCTATTATAGATCTCCACTTGGATAGGCTTATCAGCACCTCACAATTGTTAAAAATCAAACTCATTATCGTAGCCTGTAGTCTTTCTCATCTGATTTGGTGGCAGCTCCATCCTCTCAGTTGTCCAGGCCAGAACCCCAGAATATCCTTGACTCATCTCTTTTTTTTTGAGATAGGATTTTGCTCTGTTGCCTGTTCTAGAGTGCAGTGGTGCCATCATAGCTCACAGCAACCTCAAACTCCTGGGCTCAAGTGATCCTCCTGCCTCAGCCTCCCGAGTAGCTGAGATTGAGGCTACAGGTGCATACCACCATGCCTGGCTCATTTTTAAAAATTTTTTTTAAGAAATGGGACCTTGCCTTGTTGCTCAGACTGGTCTCAAACTCCTGGGCTCAAATGATCCTCCCACCTTGGCCTCCTAAAGTGCTAGGGACTCCTCTCTTGTTTTCACACTTTACGTTAAATAGTTTGCAAATCCAGTTGGTTTTTCCCTCAGAATAAATCCATATTCTGACATCTTCTCACTACTCCACTGCAACTGCTCTGTTTCAAGCTACTACCATCTCTCACCTGGATTTCTCAACAGGTTACTGTCAATAAGTAGTGAATTTGGACCTTTAAGAACTTAAATCCTGTTACTTCTGTGCTCAGAACTCTGCAGAGCCTTTCCATTTTTCCAAATCCAGACTCCTTAGAATGGCCTATAGCTGTACTGTCCATTTTGTTAGCCACTCTTGAGCATTTCAAATGTGGTTAATCCGAATTGAGTGTGTTCAATACATATTAGATTTTGAGGCCTTAGTACTAAAAAAAATGTAAAATATCTCAATTGTGTTAATATTTTTTGCATTGATAATGAAATATTTTGGGGTATATGCCATAATAAAATATACTGTTAATTTCACTGTTTCTTTTTACCTTTTCATTGTGTCTGTTAGAAAATTTAAAATTACACGTGGCTCATATAATTCCCTGACTGGCCTACAGCCTTCCACATCATCTGGTGCCTGTCTTCTCCCACCCCTTCCTCCAGCTCACCTCTCTGACTTCTCCAATTCTCCTCCTTCGCGCTCATTCTGCTCTAGCCACACTGGACTCCTTGTTTCTTAAACACACCAGGAACACTCCTGCCTTGGGATCTTTGGCCTGGAACACGTTTTCTAGATATTTGCACGGTTACTTTTCTCATTTTTTTCAAGTCTTTGCTAAAATGCCACCTTTTTAATGAGGCCTATCTTAACCACCTTACTTAAAATTGCAAACGACTTTCCCCTTGACTCAATCCGTTTTATCATGTAGTCCCTCCCTCCCCCAATATTATGTTTATTCATATTGTCTTCCCTTCACCAGAATGTAAACTCTGATGATAGGGATTTTTGTCTGTTTTGTTCATTGATGTATACTAAAGGCTTAAAGCAGTGCTGGCCCATGTTTCATTGACACATTCATTGTTGAATGAATGAATGAAGTAGATCATCAGAAAAATGTCCCCCTTCCATGTGTTGTAATGGATAATTACAATAATTTGAATCCAGTTTTTGCTCTCATTTGTTTAAATCCCCTTTATTCAGCAGATGTCTATTGAGTCTCCACTTGCCAAACATTCTGCTAGGTGTTAGAGATATAATGGTGAATGAGCTCTATACATTCCTGCCCATGGTGCTTACCATCTATTGAGGAGCAGACGTTAGTTGGATAATTATTTAATTACAATTTTCCTAAGTTCTGTGAAGGAAAAGTACAAGATCCCATAAGAGTGTATATGAGAAACGTAATCTATTCTGAGTCATCAGGGAAGACTTCTGAAGAAGTAATGTTTATGTAGAGTCCCTGAAAGATAACTGGGTTACCATGATTAGCTGTGCGAAGGTGGAGCTGAAAGTGGTAGGGAAAATGTCACATGTGGAAGGAAGATTTTTATGAAATAGGGTGTGTTCAAGTAACTGATAGGAGGTGGGTGTATTTCAAGCATGGTGAGTATGAAGGAGAGTGCTGTTAGATAAAGCTCACTAGATACTTTTAGAAGTAGCTATTGGAGTACCTTTGGTAAGAATTTACTTTGTTCAGAGAGCCAAGTGAAGCCATTCGAGGGTTATGAGGACATGAGATTTTCATCTTTAAACGATCTTTACTAATAATAGGCGGAAAAGAAATGGAGAGGGCCAGGAGAAGTAGAAGACAGAACAATTTGGAGGCTGTTGCAGTAATCCAGGTGGTAGACGATGGTGGCCTGTACTATGGTGGTTGTAGGGGGAAGGCAATAACTAGATGGACAAGATCTTCTAGGGAGAGTGAGGACTATAGAGTCAGGTGAGAAGACAGTTTAGGATTGATCCCTGGGGAACTCTAACCTTTCAGTAGCAATTATAAGAGAATAAGCTATTAACAGCAAAGGAGATGAGTTTCCATCTCATTGCCAAAGGGTGGGAGAGACTTTTAAGAACGAGTGCAAATTTACTTAGATTCATAAGTAGCTCTGGAAGTTCTGAGGGCTATTTCCTTTGAAGTAGCAAGCGAGGTTATCTGCTGAGAGTGTGGGGAGAAGAAATGTTTTAAAGGATATAAAATAATACATGTAGACAAATTGACTGCAGAGATATTGAAAATACAGATATCATGGTGTAACAGTGGTATTTTTGTAATTCGGTTTCTTTAAGCCTGTAGCAGTTTGATGATTTCTATTGAGAATTTTAATTTCTGGTTGTCATGATTGGGGATTCTAAATAGTGGTTGATTTTTTTTATAACAGGTTGCAGTTGATTTTTTCAAGAGATTTTTGTTTGTTTGTTTCCCTAAGAAAATTATTTTGAGATCCTCTAAGGTTGTTGGGTTCTTGTTTAGTACAATTAGAATTGTTTGGAAGTGTTTGCCAAGCCTTGAATGGATAATTGCGTGTTTCTTCATTTATCATATGTCGTTTTTCAAGATAGCCAGTTTCTTTAAAAATGTGGAGCCTCTTCTCCTAGTCTGTTGCATACCGGAACTAGATCTTTTCATTTACTTCATTTTTTCTTCTTAGCCATTTTATCCCCTTGCGGCTTTTCTGCCCCCAAAGAATTCCTAGCAATAAATAGGTCTCCTGCACTGCCTCAGTTGTCACTCCGGTGTGTTCACAGAATTCACAGTTTTGGTGATTATCTTGTACTTCAGTTTGGAAGATTAGAGATGAAATTGAGTTGTTAGGCATGCGGCTTTTTTTTTTTTTTCCAAGAGATTCGCTCTGTCACCCAGGCTAGAGTGCAGTGGCACAATCATAGCTGACTCCAGCTCCTGAGCTCAAGCGATCCTCCCAGCTCAGCCTCCCAAACAACTAGGACTACAGGCATGTGCCACCACGCCTGGCTAATTTAAAAATTTTTTTTGTAGAGTTGGGGATCTTGCTATGTCACCCAGGCTGGTCTTGAACTCCTGGCCTCAAGCAGTTCTCCTGCCTTATCCTCCCAAAGTGCTGGGATTACAGACCTGAGCCACCGTTTGCCTGGCTGGCATGTGGCTTTGATGACATTCTAGAGCTGATAAGGAAGAGTGGGCCACTGGAAGATTTGGACATGCGCCTCCCAGACAGATGTTACATTGAATGCAAGGGCCCTGAGGCAGGAATTTCCTTAATTTGTTCAAGGATAAGAGCAAAAGGCTCACAGTGAGTAAGTGGGAGAGTGGTATTGAGTGGTAGGCAGGGGCCACCTCACAGTAAGGACTTTCTAGCTATTCTGCACATACAATGTTATATGTTTGGAAACTTATTGAAATGAATTTGCTTGACGGGTAGACCAAGTCTTACAATTTCTATGCTATTAGTTGTTGTAAGATTTTCGTATAATGAACTGAATTTTAAGATATTGGAACAGTCATTTATATGAAAATCTAGTTGCAGAGTACTAATTTAAAAAATTGGGATCAAGTCAGTTCAACAGAAAATACAGATGGCTAAACATAGGAAAACATACTCAGCCTAACTCATTAGAAAAATGCAAATTAAGACAACTCTTTCATCTATTAGGTTGGTAAAAACCAAAATGTTTAGTAACATGCTATGTTGGCACAAGTGTGTAGAAGTAAGTAATCTTTTCATTGCTGGTGGAAATGTATATGGCATTGTTATTACAGAGAGCAGCATTTATCAAAATTACAGATGTTTGTATTCTTTGACCCAGCAAATCCACGTCTAGAAATTTATCTATAAATGTATTTGTATGTGTGCAAAATATTTGCATAAGGTTATTCACTCATCACTATTTATAATAGTAAAATATTGTAAATTACCTAATGATTGGTTACTGATTAAGTAAATTATATTATAGTCACACAGTGGAATACTTTGCAGGCCTAAAAGATAAAGTCTTTATGAACTGATATGAAATTCTCTCTGTAATATATGCATATACATACACCATCATGAGAGGCATACATGAAATTATCTCATATACGTCTCATATATGTGTGTATGTATTTGTGAAAATAGGCTCTTATGCATTTAAATGAAAAAGCAGAATATCATGAGTAGAGTATGTTATGTTTTTATAAAAGAGGAGAGAAATATGTTAGTACCCATATGCTTATATGTGCATATAATATTTCTAGAAAGACGCATAAGAAATTGCTAACATAACAGGGACGCTGGGGGCCAGAGGTGTTAGGAAGACTTTACTTTTGTATATTCTTTTGTAATCTTTAAAAACATTTTCCTAATATTTCTACATACAAAAGAATATAACATATATAAGATATAAAGAGTAATAGCTTGGAATTCTGAATACTCACTGTCAAGTTTTAAAAAAATAGAACATTATCAGTACCTTCAGAGACTCTTGTGCTTTTTTCTTATTTCATTTACTTCTCTCTCTAAAGTAACCATTTTTCCTGAATTTCTATTTTATCATTGTCTTCTTTTTCTATACAGTTCTAACAGGCATAACTAAGCATCCCTCAATACAATATTGTTTAGTTGTATGTTTTTGAAGTTTGAAATCATACCGAATGAATTCTTGTGCCAC
>RJWJ010034902.1:0-16961 GCA_004363605.1 Indri indri | reverse complement strand
CCTTGCAACTACATGTGGACATATGCCTAGGTCTTTGCAAATGGAATATGAGGACAAGTGGCATGTACGACTTCCACATAATTCCCCTAAAAGAAAACTGCTTGCTTTCCACTGCCCCTCTCCTCCCTTATCACAGGCTAGAAAAGGACAGGCTGCTGATATGCAGTTCAACGATTTGATGGCAGAACATTAGAACGGAAGAAAGCCAGATCCCCTCTTGACTTTGTGGAGCAGATTTGCCTACCTCTACACTACATACTACGTAAACGAGAATAAGCTTCCGTCTTATTTTTGGCTTCCGTGTTTGGGCTCTATCTCTTATAGCAGATTACCTTATATCCTAATTTTTGCCCCTGTATAATCAATGCTGAATTTTTAAACACTATCTTTTACCATATTTGCTTCAGATCTTTTTTTTTTTAACAAAATAAATATTACAGATACTATCAAAGCATTCTCCCGATAATATTTTCCTCTCTCTTTCCACAAAGGTAATCCCCTTTCTGAAGTCAGAGTATATCTACTGAGCTAGACCAGACCACAAAGTTTAGTAGGAATGACTCCTTATTGCTTTCACGCTGGTTTTCTGCTGAACCCACAAACAAGCAGTGAAAAAGGTGCACTAGAAAAAGACTACGAATGAGTGAGTAAGCATGGCTTCTCAGTGCCTGTTTAGTTGCTCATGGAGTGAATTAACAGTGTGGTGAGGAACATGGTCTGTACAAAATGAGAGACTTGGCATGCTGAAAAATCCTAGTGGGTTTTAAAACATTAGGCTTGAGAAGGGAGCATGTCGGTAGTCAAGGTCTACCTGACACATTGAAAGATTTTATTTTGCTGTATCACAATGATGTTCACTTGCGATTGCATCAGAGTTTGAGAATACTGAACTATGGCCTATCACAGCTTTATGCTTTTCCGACATTCAATAATATTTTTAAATCAGATGCTCAAAATTCACAACCTAGTAATTGAATTCAGAAATAAAGAATTGTTACAGTATGAGCACCCAGTTACACTGTACTGTCACTGTGTAAATATTTTTTAAGTTACATTAAATTTTTATTAGAGTGCAATCCAGTCAAAACTAGTAAAAATGAGGTAAAAGTGCTAAGAAGAGTGATGATTTTACTATAGAATTTTTATTGAGAGTTAGAGCACTCTGCTTTTTAGTATGCATAAAAATTCATACCAGTAGAGAAAAGTGTGTGCCACATAATGAATGCAGTCGTATAAAACTGGTTGGATACTATCTCAAAGTAGACATTTCCAAATGAAACAACTATCTTTATATCAACAGAATTAAGCATTAATATCCAATACCAAAATAATCCATCCTTTGATTAATTTAGTTCCCTACTGAGCTGTATACTTTATCACCTTTGCCTGTTTTACTGAGTCAATACCACTACATGTATATGTGTGTATGTATATACTGCATCACTGTATATATATCTATGTATATATACAAACATATACATACATACAGGTTTTATTGTCTCCAGGGCCCTCAAGTTAGTGATAAATGTGGAAAAAATGTTGGTGATACAAGTTTAAGGAATAAGAAGTGTTTGTTGGAGAACAGTATACAATGTTAGCTTTAGTAATTCTTAGTATATGCTAGGGACTAGAGCTTGGACTTTACCTTATAACCAAAAAGGTCTTTCAACCACAATACTTTAAAAGTTAATCCCAGTAATTGTGTGTTAGCACAGGATTCCCTTGAAAACAGAACCTGAGGTAAGGGTTCAGATACTGCTAGGATCTAAACATGCCCCCCCAAAGTTCGTGTGCTGGAACTTAATCCCCAATGCAACAGTGTAGGAAGGTCAAGTCTGATAAGAGGCTCTGCTCTCATTAATGAATTGATGTCGTTAGCTATTGTGAGAGTGGATTTGTTATAAAAGCGAGTTTGGCCCCCTCCTGCTTCTTGCTCTCTCAGGCTCTCTTACCCTTTCGCCTTCCGCCAAGGGATGGCACAACAGGAAGGCCTTCGCTAGATGTGTGCCCCTCCATCTTGGACTTCTCAAGCCTTCAGAATTGTGAGAAATAAATTTATTTTCTTTATAAATTATCTAGTCTGTGGTATTCTTTTTTAACAGCACGAAATGGACCATGACGGATGTAGACTGCTTGTTTGGGGAAGTCAACTAGAGAACAAAGAATAAAAGCCAGTTTGAGGGTCTTTTATCTAGTTAATTTCCATCATAGACAACTGTGGCTTAATTCTTAATTCCATTGAGCATGTTCTGAATATCCGTATAGATTGTGTCCAAGAATTCTCTGCCTGTTACATGGTGAAGGAGAGTTGTTTTGTTTTTTTTTTTTTTTAAATCTCTGTTCTTCCTCTGACATGTCTTTAATTCCAAGCTAAGGAATTTAAATTTTATTTTGAAAATAATAATGTATTATTCACTGAGCACTGTATACGACACAACAACTTTTTTGGGTATTATTATGTTACCCACATTTAAGATGACCAGAATAACATTAAATATTATGTAAACATACGATACACATGAAAATATAAATATGTAAATATTATCAAAAATAACAATAGCATTATATAAATTTCCCAAATTTACCCAGTAGTAAGTGGCAAGGCCAGGACTTGGAGATAGTTTTTCAGTCAGGAAAAAGATGGTATAATAAAATTAATATAATATGGAAGAGTTGAATGAAAGGATTATAAAACTATCATGTAGGAAAATCAATAGGAATAGTCCAATGCCCCAGGGATAGTAAGGGGTTGGGGGCTAATTCTGTGCTTGCATCTGAAGGAATAAGGGAAGGAGAGCATTAAATAAAGAAAACCACATTGACAGGAGTGGTAGCCTTTTAGCAGAACACAACCAGACCAAGACTGCAAGGGCAGAGCAGGGAAAATAAATGATTTACACAAAACTGAAGAGCAAGAAGGATGTGAATATAGTCCATGATATTTCAGCCTCCTGCTGCAGACTAAAGCATGTTGGAGATGAGGAGAGAGTGGATCTGACTAGAAGACAAATAGAAGATATCTAGTAAAACAGAACCAGTGGGTTCCAAAGCAATATTTTTAATCGTTGTTATTAAATCATTTAAAAAACATTATATAGTCTAAATATTTGTTTCATGAGTTTGATCTACAAGCTAATGTTTGAAAAATATAGGATGAAAGTGGGGAAATCAGATTGATTGACTTGCCAGTGTCGTTGCAGTCTGTATGGACCGATTATATGACAACTAAACACATATGCAAATATATGACAAGGAAGGGTAAAAAATAAGTCATGTGTGAAGCACAGATGCCTTGCACAAAATGATCCTATTAAAAGAAACAGACAAAACTGAAAAGGGAGCAGGTTTAAGAAGAAATATTATTATTTAATTTGGCAGCAGATTGTATGTGAAATTCTAATGGAATATACTGATGAAAATATCTAGCAAGTTTTTGGAAATGCAGAAACGTATTTCAAGGGAAGGTTAGGATTGGATACAGATGAGAGTGACCTGCAAAAAGGTGATATTTATAGGCATCAGTTAGTATAAAACACAAAATTAAATATAGAGAGAGTCTGGGAGCAGTGGCTCACACCCGTAATCCTAGCATTTTAGAAGGCTGAGGTGGGAGGATCACTTGAGCTCAGGAGTTCAAGACCAGCCTGAGCACCATAGCAAGACCTTGTCTCCACAAAAAAATATAAAAATTAGCCAAGCATAGTGTTATATGCCTGTAGTCCCAGCTACTCAGGAGGCTGAGACAGGAGGATCACTTAAGCCCAGGAGTTTGAGGTTGCAGTGAGCTGTGATGCCACTGTATTCCAACCCAAACAACAGAGCAAGACCCTGTCCCAAAATAAACAAATAAATAAACAAACAAACATAGAAACAAGTGCTTTACATAATGGGTGCATTTAGATGAAAAGTTACATTCACTGGAAAGATATAATAAATTTAATGTTGTGTCTAAAACTTCAAAATATATAAAGCAAAAGTTTACCAAAGTAGAAAATGAGAAACTCACCTTTACAGAGAATTTAACCTATTTTAGAAATTAACATATTAATCAGTCTAGTAATCTGTAAATTCATAAGCAGAATGATGCAAATTAATGAGTTTAATCTAGTATAGAAAGATACTGAACCAAGACTGCAGTATATGGATTCTTTTCAAGAACATTTGGAAAGAATAAACAAAAAAAATGTAAAGTATAAATCAATTTTTTTAAAAAAAAATCTATTCCCATCTGATAAAGTGTCAAAACTTTCAGAAGATATCGTGTGAAAATATCTTTAAGAACTTGGGACAGAGGAATTTTTTCTTAAAAGTACCACAATCACAAACTATTAAAAAAATGAGTGATTATTTGGACTAAGTTGGAATTATGTAATTGTATATATCAGGATATAGAAGAGACAATGAAAAGAAAACCCAATAATAATACTTGTCATACACTAAAAAAAGATTAATATAAAAAATACATACTTAAAATGCCTACGTAGCAATTAGAAAAAGTCAACAATACGTAAGAAACATGTGTAAAAAACATGCACACACAGACTGCAAGAAAAACATATGCAAAAAGATGCTCGAAATCATCAGCAGGAAATGCAAGATACCACTCGTACCCACCAGATGAGCAAAGATTAAAAGTCTGACAATATCATTTGTTGGTAAATATGGATCTAAAGACTTTTACACTATTGGTAGTCACGTAAATTGATATCACCTTTGAGGAAAACAATTGCTGATTACTGAGTAAATTTGATATATGCCAACAATTTGACTTACATGCTCAAGAAAAATGCTTGCCTATGTGACCAAGAGAAATGTAGAAAAACATGCATAGGGATAATGTTCATAAGGGCAAAAAATTGGTAATTACCTAAATTTTCATCAATGATGCAATAGGTAAATTTTGTTACAGGCATAAATGAACACATTAGAGCAGGAAAAATTACATTGGGATGATCACCTGTGGAACTCAGCCACATTGCGCAGCCCAGGTCACATGGAGGTGTTCTGGCTGACAGGTCCACGTAAAGTCCCAAGCAGCAGCCAGCAGCCACTGCCAGATCTTCGAGTGAATGAACCCTAAACTGATTCCAGCGCCTAACTTTCAAGTCACCGCAGCTGGCAAGGAGTGGAGCAAAGATAAGTTGTTTCCACCAAGCCAAATTTCTTATTCATGAACAAAGTAAATGTTATGTAAGTTTTGAGATGGTTTGTTATGTAGCAATAGATAATTGGAAAAAAAGGGACATAAATATACTGTTAACATTGTATTTTAAGCTAAATTGAAGGTACGTTAGTGTTTAATCATTCATTAAATTATTCAAATAAATTAAGTATATTATTTTATGTATTATACATTTTATAGTTTAAAAAATGCCCAGAATATGCTCTGTCATTTATAGCAGCAACACAAATATTAAAATATCTAAAAATAAGAAATATTCATGTGTGGTATAAAGATAATTTTGAAATCTTGACATATATCTAAATAAATAGAAAAATAGTGAAAATTGTGCTCAGATGAATATATTAATATTGTAATGATTTTAATTCTCCCTAATCTATGAATTCAATGGAATTCTATTACACCTAAAATAATTTCTGTAGTTTTTTTTTTTTAATCAAGACTGAGAGTTCCACACATCATATTTATTTGTAACATATCTTTAGTCTCTTAGTAATTTCTCGATTTTTACTCATGACAAAATTTTTTGAAGATTCATTCCAGTTGTTATGCAGAACTTCCCATGTTATAGATTTGTCTGATTGTTCCTTTCCAGTTGTATGTCAGCAGTAAACAAATAGAAAATAAAATTTTAAAATAATGTCCTGAAAGATATCAAATACCTTGAAATAAATTTAATAAATGATATAATAGACCTTACAGCAGAAAATATAAAATGATATTGAGATAAATTAAAGAATACCTGAATAAATGGGGAGATAAGCTATGTTCATGAATTACAATATTAATAATGTTAAAATAAAAATTTTATGCAAAATAATCTATAGATTAAATGTATTTTAGTAAAAAAATCAGTTGCTTTTGCAAAAATAGGTTGAATTTAAAATTCACAGAAAATGCAAATAGTCAAGTATACATAAGACATGCTTGAAGAAGATTGCTATTGAGAACTTAGATTGCTATATATCAAGAACTATTAGAAAACTATAGTAAGACTTTATAATGTTGGTGTAAGGATGGACAAATTGAACCACTGAACAGAATAGTCATACCAGAAAGAGACCAACACATATATAGTCGCCTGATTTATGACAAAGAAACACTATAATAAAGTGCTAAAGTAATTAAAAAGTGATATGAAAGAAAATATGCCTTGACTTCTGCTTTTGGCCATACCTGTGTAACAGGAGCTAGAATTATCCTCCCATGTAAATACCTAGAAATGTTTATATACCTAAATATATAAGCCACTATTTTAAAGAAGTACAGGGCTGTGACTCCTCCTGAAACAATAAAATTAAATGAACTGAGCTCTGTAATTGGCCAGGATTTCTGTTCGGAGACAAATTCCAGATTGCAGAACAAGGAGGCAGCACCCAAACAGAGTCGAGAATTCTCCCTGAGCTGAGAAGAGAATGTGGAGTTCAAGAAAATCATGGTGACTAGATTATAATAGATTAAGTACACAGATATGAACTGTATTAATATCAGATAAAGTAGAATTCAGAAGAATTATAATTACCAAGAAAAACTAAGGATATTTTACAGTGATAAAGAGGTCAGTTCATCAAAAAATCAGAGAAATCCTAAATATGTATAAACCCTAAATTATGCTTCAAAATACATGAATCAAAATTGAAAAACTGAAAAATAGAAAGTTCAACGATTAGTAGAAATTTTTAAACATACTTCTCACATTAATTGATAGAACATTATACAAAGTACAATACTATCAATCAAATTGACTTTATTGACATTTCAGTACACTGAACAAACACATCAAAAAAAATTGCAGAATTCACATTACTTTCAAGTGTACATAATCACCAAGATTCATGAAATTCTGAGTAATATAACAATTATCAATAAAACTAAGAATATTGAAAGAAGAGAATGTTCTCTGACAACAATGGAATAAACTGAAAATTAATAACAGAAAGATGTGAAAAATTCTAAATTATATTAAATAGCACACATCTAAATGATGCAAGTTTCAAAAGACAATAAAGAAATTTAAAAGTGCTTTGAACTTAATGAAAATTAATACATAACATATGAAAATTTGTGGGACGTAAGTGAAACATTGTTTAACAGGAAACTTACAGCATGAAATGCTAATGTTAAAAAATAAGAAAAGCGTCAAGCCAATGATAATGCTTCCAAATTAATAAATTACAAAAAGAAGACAATTTAAAGCCAAAATACACAGAAGAGCAAGAGAAATTAATGAAATAGAACACAAAATAGGAAGGCACATCTTTTTCTTTACTGAGAAGAATCAGTTACCATATGGAATCAGGTAGGATATCCAAATTTGTTCCTTTTCAAAATTATTTAGGGTATTTTAAATTCATTGAATTTCTAAATACATTTTAGAATACCAACGTGTCAAGGCTGAGCAAAATGCTGGAATTTTGATTGGAATCGTATTTAATTTATAGATCAATTTGGGGAAAAATTGGCATCTTAACACATATTTTTTCAATTTGCAAACATGATATATCACTTTATTTATTTTGGTTATTTAAAGTTTCTTTTAACAATGTTTGTATTTTTCAGTGAACAGCTCTTAACGTATTTTATTAGATTTACCCCTAAGTAGTTTATGCTTTAGAGGCTATCATAAATGGTATTTTGTAAAATTTCAATTCTCAGCTGTTTGTTGCTAGGATGTAGAAATATAATCTATCTCTGTACATTGACCTTGTATTCTCCAATCTTGTAAACTCACTTATTTCTGATAGCTTTTTTTTCTAAGATTCCTTATTTGTATGTATAAGACTATTCTGTACTCAAAGTTTTACTCCTTTTTTAAATATGTATTCCTGCTATTTGTGAAGATATTAGAGTAAATTTACAATACTATGACAGAAAAATTACATATTTTGTATATGTAATATAATAGACACCAAACTGGCTCCACTAAACATGAGTAACATGTCTCTTGACCAGTGGCTTTCAAAAATTTTTGTTTGATTATAGCCCAAAGTAAGACATATTGTACATTACAACATGATGTACACACACACTCATACAAGCAAACATAACTGAGACACAATCACACAATATTTACCTTAAAAATGAGTGATACTCTGTAATATTTTCTATTATATTGAATTGTATAATATTTTATTAAATTGTATTTTAAAATTGTTCTCAAAATCCATTAAAATATTTACTGTTGAGTCACAACTTACTATTTGAAAAGTAAATTATTGCAAAGTGTAAGTATTGTAAAATCCTTCTAGAACTGTCCCCACAAAGCTGATAAACTATTGCCGTGAACATAAAGGCTACAGAATGTATTCATTCATTCATTTACAGTCATTCAACAAATCTTTACTGAGCACTCACCATTAGTTTTCTAGAGTGGCTGCACAAAGTACTACAAACTGGATGGCTTAACACAACAGAAATGTATTCTCTTAGAGTTCTGGAGGTTACAAGTCTGAAATCAAGGTGTCAACAGTTACATGTTCCCACTGAAGTCTCTAGGAAGGAGTCTTTCTTTGCTTTTACCACTTTCTGGTGGCTCCTAGCATTCTTTGGCTTTTACATACATCACTCCAATCTTTGCTGCCATCTCCACATTGTCTTCTTTATGTCTGGTTTGTGTCCTCTCCTCTTTTATAAGAACATCAGTCATCAAATTTAGAGTTCATCCTTAATAAACGATGAGATCCTTTACTAATTCCAAATAATGTCACATTCTGATGTTCCAGATGAACATGAAATTTTGGAGTATATTATTTAAGCCACGCCATTACACTTAAATTGTTCTAGGTGCCAGGTCTATAGTGATGAATGAGAGTGAAAAGCTTTGCTCTTATTCTGATAAGCACCCAAGAAAATGGAATGAGAGTCTATTTCCTAGACATCATTTTAAGGATTATCTAACGAGGAAAGAAAAAACTCATTATAACTGCAAGAGGAAAAGAGAGTAGTCAAGCAGGATAGGCAAATTACTAGTTCACTGAACTGAAAGGCCACAGTAGGTAGGTTGTCAGATGAGCCAATTGTCTTAGTCAGTTCAGGTAGTAACAGCAGAATACTGTAAACTGTCTAGGTCAAACAACAAGCATTTATTCTTCACAGTTCTGGTGGCTCGGAAGTCCAAAATCAAGGCATCAGCAGATCCAATGTCTAGTGAGCGTACTCTTTCTGGTTTGGAAATGGTTGTCTTCTCCTTGTATTGTCACTTGACTTGGAGAAGAGAAAGTGAGAGAGCAAGCTCTCATATCTCTTCTTAGAAAAGCACAAATCCTTTCATGAAAGCGCTTCTCTCATGAACTAATTACCTCCCCAGAACCCCACCTTCTACTACCATGTATTGAGGGTTAGCATTTTAACACATAAATTTAGAAGGAAACAAACATTCAGTTCATAACACAGAGCAAGAATGCAATGGAGCACTCGAGAATGTTTCTGAAGTATATTTGAGTTAAAGGTAAATAAGGGATATAAGGAGCACAGACCATCTGCACTTGTTTTTTTCCTGTATGTGGCTTGGCTTCAATGGAGTTGCAGCATGTTCTTACAGAGGTCAAACCTTTTGTGCAGAAAACTGATCTTTACTTTTAAGGAGCTTGAGTTCTCAGCGGAAAATATATGATCTTTACAATTCATGAATAATTTAATGCAGTAGTTCTGAAAATTCTGTGAACAACAGATTCATCTTTTTTAAAATAAAGAAGTGCCACTCTTCACCCAAATTTCTGAATTCCATAGAGTAGGAACCAACCATATGCACTTTGAAAACTTTCCCAGATGGTTTGGAAAACTTAAGTTTTAGGATAAAATGGTCAATAATTAAGAAAAATGCCCATCATATAAATTTCATCTTTATCAGGGTATTTGCCTTGAGATTATGTGCCAATATCACAAATTAAAAAGAATTATGAGGAATATATACATTTAGGAAAGTAAACTTAAGTGGCACTGGTTACTGTGCTTGGAGATATAAAAACAAAAGCCCTAGCCTCAGATCTAGAATGGAAGCTCACAGTCTAGATATAGAAGAAGAAGAAGAAAAAAAAAAAAAGACATAAGGCTCACCTTTGATTACTCTGAATTTTGAATTCATAGTGCTAGATGTTCTTCACAGATTTTTCTCTAGGAAGGACAATATTTTCTCCATTTTCAAATGTTTTCATTTTTTGCCATTTGTTGAAATTCGCTGCAGTTAGTAACCAAAACTCTTATTTGATTTGACTGTGATTATTTTTTTTTTAAGTTTCTAAAGTGTAATCGGCATTCCCTTTGCCCATTATAAATATTTTATGGAAGGTCATTAAGATTTTCTGACTTTGACGATGACGTCTCCCAATGGTTTCCTGGTTGTTTAGATCTGATTATATTATTGCATATGATGTATTTCAAGCACTAATGATATTATGCTTGAGAATTCCATTTCTATAATCATAAATAAAGGCTCGAAAATCATGGTATTTTGTGAAAATGCCACACTTGTTTTCACATAGATGCTCTCTTCCTTGTCACTGTCTTACACCCTTAAGGAAACATTTAACAAAACTTCTCATAGATAAGACTTTTGTCATGGGCAAATAGTTAAATAGGTGCTAACTCTTCCCAAACCAGTGCTTGTTGATGTTTGCTCCCTGGCTGGCAAAAGAACCTTTGCACAAATGCTAAGAGGGTTTGTTGGCTCCACTATGCACTATAATTCACGCTGTTATGGAGGAAAACAGCTGTTTTGTGATCATTCTCTGGACATTTGCCATATTGGCATACTGAGTTAAAAATCCCAACTTGCCTCTCAGGACTGCAATTCAGTCTCTAGGCTATTGGAAAGTGAATGGAAGAGAGAATCTTTGGACTTTCTCTTTCAATTCAATGACTTTGGTTCTCCTCTGTATCTTAGGTTGTGTTTTGCTATTTATCAATGGCCAAATTTGTAGCAATGCATAGCAATAAAAATATTTCTTTAAATTTCATATCTCCAAGTCAAGACATTCAAAGATAACCACGATCACTTATAAAGTGAATTCCCTGTGTTGCAATTAGTGGTGACATATAACTCCACAGGCTCATGAAGATAGTTTTCTCCCAAATTATGCACATAGCTCAGTGGCTTGTGTCAGCAGTTGGTTCGCATGCAATTTGAAGTTAACAAAAGCCCTCAATACTAATTGCCATATTATTTGTAATGTACCCAAATACAGATTGCTGCAGGAGAAACATCAATGGGAATTCCCTTCTTTCCATGAACGTAAAACGTAAAATGAAACTACATTTTAAAATTTTAATCTTAAGGGGTTTTAACATTAATGCACAAGACACTCAAGAATTTTGTATAATAGCCTGAAACAATTCACATGGAATAGTCCATTTGATATTCAGAAAATATCCCATATTCTCTTAATAATGCTAGGTGCATTTAAAAAACAAGAATATGAGACACATTGAGAAGAATAAAGAAATTACTTCCTTTCTTAGAGATGCATCAATTTCCAGATTCCTTTGGATACAGTTACTATTACTGTTGTGAGATTTCTCTAATTTAACCATTACACCATGGAGCAATCCACTAATAACTCACTAAGGATCATTAAAGTTAATTTAAGGCAGTTAGTGGTTTATCAAAGGGACAAAACCATTAATTCCTTCTCCAAATGGACTCACTGGGCATGCAGATTTGCAAATTCGTTGTCTAGATGAGGAAGACATGCAGAGGCATATGCATTTTAATCATTCAGCATAAGTAATGGCCACCCCGTTTAAAGAGCACAATTTCCATTCTGCTCTTGTGTTCTTGATACACACAGCCTAGGTTTGCTTGTAGAAGGGTAATATTATCGAGACTTCATCCATAAATCATGATGAACTTAAGAATATTTGCAAATTTTGAGAGTATAAATTACTTCCCCAAACTCTCTACTTTCAGATATGAACAAAGAAACACTCTAGTTTCTTGGAAAGTATGAATCATCGTTTTCACAGGAAATCGAGGTAGAAGTCACAATACTGAATATTTGTAATGAAAGAGTAGGGAAAGGGCGTTCTTCCATATTCCAGGAGATGTAAGTCATGCAAAGAAGATTTGAGCAGATCACAACTAACCTGGCACCAGAGTCAGTTTTATAGATGCCATATGTTGTATTTCCTTCTATATGTGCAAAACAATCAGTTCCACAAATCCCGTTTCCAGCACTTGGAGAAGAGGAAAATCAAGGAAGAGAAAGGCATAAATCTGAAACAGTGTCGTTGATTGCTTGGGCACGGGATGAGAAACAGTTCAAGAGTTATCAGTTTCTAAATAATTTTCAGAAAATTTATTTTGGGGGATGGGTAAATTCATACCTGATAGGTAAAATGCACACTATCTGGGGGATGGGCACACTTATAACTTTGACCAAAATGGTACAAAAGCAATTTATGTAATCAAAATGTTTGCACCCCTATAACATTCTAAAATTTAAAAAAAAAAAGAAAATGTATTTTGCTTACATTTATTTTGTGATAGAAGACTTTTCCTTTCTTTAAAAGTCTGCTGCATGCAAATGTGATAAATATTAAAAGGGCAATTATTTCATGAGAAATATTTATGCAATGTATCATATTCACTTATAAAACACTTTAAAACAAAATAAATATTTTGTGTCATGACAATGCCAGCAAGAATAGGTCCGTTAATTATATTACATAAGGTGGAATTTTGATTCCTTTAAGGAACATTGTCACCTAAATTCTCTAGCTTCCTTAGAAAGGTCTTCATGCCCCGTACCTAAAAACATGTCATTCTAAAAGAGGACTTGAGAATGTTTATGTCTAATGTCAAATATCTACTGCTGAGGAAAAAAAAAAGTGCTTGCAGTTCTTCAGCCCCCAACATGAGCCAATTCTTGAGAAAAGAATTGTGTTTGCTTTCTACAGTACTATTCACAACCAAATTATCCCAAAGTGCTTTAAAAAGTAATTAGTTGGAAACTAGTATGAGAGTATGCAGGCAAACAAAGGAGCCATTAAGACACTCAGCAATAGCTCACACACTGCTTTGGACATAAGAACCTGTTTTCTTGAGAGTGGAGATGTTAGTTCAATTATAGAGTAATTTAATAGAATAATTGGAATTCCTTTGGGTCTGGTAAGTTTTACAGATCATCAAGAATGATAAGCTAAGATTCTATATTCTTTTAATTTCTCAGAAGGTCCAAGTGTGAATTAAAACATATATATTCCCCCAGGTAATTTATTTACAAGAAATGATTGTTATAAGGTTGATTAATAACAGAAAAATACTTATATGATTCTTTTCACAACATATTATTTCACAAATTCCTTTTTTTATCTCCGTCACTTGACAAATGTTTTCACTTGTATTTCTTTGAGCTTTGTTTACACAAGGATCCAACTAGAAATCCTTTTCTCTCTTCTCAAGGTATTTAATCCCTACCCTTCCTTTGTGTCCCAAAGGGTTAGATCTAAACTCTTTCATGAAAAATTCATCAATCGAAATACCCACTTTATTGATTTTATGTCACATTTCTTCTTGGGTTTATCACGTGGCCTTGACTCAGGTTATTTTTGATGATCATTTATATTTTGACAATAAGATCCATTAGGACAGTAATAAAGTTTATCATTTCATTGTATTGACTTTGGGCAGGGAAGTGGCATGACCAGGTACATGGTTTCCAAAGCTCATGCAGATATCAGTCTAGAAGTTGTATTGGCAAGAGCAGATGGCAGGTCTTCTGTTCTTATCTAAGAATTCATTGCACCATGGTGGGACAGTTAACAAACAGCCAAGCTTCTGACTTCTCCTCTTTCAGACCAGCCCAAAGCTTCTTCCTTATCCACCCATGTTCCAAATTCTTTTGATCGACAAGCCCTCTTTAGATGCCATTTCACACATAAATAACCACATACAGGCAGATACATAACTAACTACTGTCTTCAGCTTTTCACCATTTTGAGTGTCAAAGGCAGCTGATGGATTAGCTCAGCAGCCGTCATATCATTTCGTGCCTTCCTCTGGTCCTCATGTCACAGCATGGACTGCCCCCAGCTGGCCCCTCTTTCTCCATAGAAGAAAGGAAAATATTCAATAGGGAAGAATGAAATAAACAATTTAAAAGGGTACTTGATTTTTATCTAGCATGCATCATAAAATGTTAAGGATCTTTGGCTGTAAAGCCTGTGCTTAATTTACTTCTCATACAATTGTTGAATGTGCACAGAGACCCTCATTTGAGTGTTTATTAAATAAAGGTCATTGAAAACAATGGTTTCTGTTAAGCAGAAGTATGCTTTGTCGATTTGGATTTTTCTGTCGCTGTTTTTGTCTTGGGCAGGGACTCACTTTGGAAGTCTTTTTGGCCATAAGGCTTTCTTGGTAACAGGTGCAGCCTTTATCAGCAAAACTAGATAGGTGCCATCTGCAGAGTCTGGAAGGTAGAGCCTGGTTTCATCTCAGTGGTTGTAGCCTGCACTTCATTAGCCTGAGTGACTCACTAGGAAACACTTTCCTGGGTCAGAAGACAGTCTATCACATTTCAAGACTGAGTCCAGTTACCTGGGGCGAATGCTTATGTCTCAGCCACCCAGGGAATATGGAAGCTATGTGATACTGTATCAGTTTGGGCTCTCTGGTTTACTAGTGGCAGAAAAACAAACCAAGATGTATTCAAAATGGATTTTATTAGCTCATATGCAGAACTGTTCTGGTAAAGGTTTACCTTGTTCCTGGGGCTCATATGATGTCACCAGGATGTGATTTCTCTCAAGCACTTAGCTCTGTGTTGTTTGTGTTAAATGCGTTCTCTTCTTGGTGTCAAGATGGGTGTAACAGCTTCAGCTTTATATCCTTTGACATTCAAGTTCTATAATCCCAGTGGATATCTGATTACAACTTATTAGCTCTGACTGTGTCAGGTGCTCTTTCCTGAAACAATTACTGTGGCCAAGAGAACACAATGCCTAATTCCAGAAATTGGAAAGGAATCAACAATCATCAAATCAGCAAGGGCTAAAAGTAATGGAAGGTTGGTTCACCGAGGGAAGTTGAGGTCTTATTTGGGAGGGAAAGGCGGAATATATAATAAATGGCTAAAACTGGATGACTGCTACACCATGAATAGAAACAATTCTTTCTTGTTCTACTAGAGGTTTGCTGCAGTACTAATGACATTTTTTGTGACATGATGTCCATATATTTAGGTGGACATTGGATAAAAAGTGCATAAATATTTATATAAAAATATTGTCCTAACAGTTTTATCTAAAAATTCCCATATTAATAAAAATAATTATATACACACATATAATTATATATAATATGCCCTAAATATCCATATAAAATATATAGTATATATTATTATATGTTTCCTCAATATATATTGGTATTTATAAATATAATATGTATAATTATTACGTATGATATATAATTATATCTATACATATAATTCATATAATATACATGTATAATTATTTTATTAACATGTGAATTGCACACACATATATATTTAGGACACATTTGATCCATTAATGGTATTTTATCATCTTTATAGGCTCTGAAAGTCTCTGTGTGGCAGCACCCTCAAGAATGGGCAGAATAGGCTCTCTCAGTTGAGTTAAAGTTTCATGGCATGCAGGAATATCAAAATATTTTCCCCAATTTTATAATTCTATTATTTATTAATTCAAAATATTTATTGAGTAACTCTTTTTTGCTTGACACTACATTAGCTATTAGGGAAATAATGAACTGCAAAGACAGAATCTCTGCTCTCATGAAATTTAAGCAGAGTGGTGATTTAACCAAATTTGCTTTTTGAAAAGAGCACTCTCATTAATTTTAGAGAAGAAATTGTAGGAGTGTCAGGAGCATACATAGGGAGACTAGTTATGTGGCTACTACAATAGTGTAGGAAAGGAATGAATCTAAGTTTAACTTAAGCAGAAATATGTGACATAGAGTAAAGTGGCAAAAATAGAAAGAAAAATTTCAATATGAGTTACGGACAAGTTGTCAATGGATAAGAATTGATAGTGAGGTACAGTGGTACATTAATGTTGCCTCCAATAAATCTAACATGGAAAAATTGAATGGATAGTTCTCATTCTAATAAGGAACATTGAAGTAGGTTGGGTTTGAGAGACACTGAACATTTTACTTCTCCCATGACACTAATAGTATGTCTGGTATTCTACTTAGTCCTGGACCTATATTATTCCCAATCATAATATTATTGCTCTATTCAGTAAGAGATCAAGTCTTATGAGTTTCATCTTTACGTTAGCACACACCATTTTTAGCTCTTAGTAGTATTTATTGGGCTTAATCCACTTTTATGGACTGACAGGATAAATGAATAAGTAAATAACAAGCCATACATTGCAGTGCCTATAAATATACTATCACATTTTATTTCATTCTTTTCAGAATTATCCTCTCTAGGCATCCTTTTTAAAAGACAAAATTATGAAACTTTTAAATAATAAATATCTTTAAAAGTATGATCTGATTTGTGATTGCAATAATTTATTCCCTTTTAGGGAAATTATTTTTATTTTTATTTTTATTTTTTTATTTTAGCATATTATG
Source organism: Indri indri (assembly GCA_004363605.1). NCBI lineage: Eukaryota > Metazoa > Chordata > Mammalia > Primates > Indriidae > Indri > Indri indri. Next base: position 213 of record RJWJ010034902.1, on the reverse strand, counting down.
GGGGTACAGATGTTTAGGTTATGTATGTTGCCTTTGCCCCCACCCCAAGTCTGAGCCTCAAGCGTGTCCATCCCCTGGATGGTGCACATTGCACTCTTTGGGTATACACATACCCATCCCCTCCTCCCCCCCTTCCCCCCTCTCCCTTTCCTCCTACCCGACATCCAATAAATGTTATTCTTATATGTGTACTTATGTGTTGATCAGTTAATA
>RJWJ010034901.1:0-16964 GCA_004363605.1 Indri indri | reverse complement strand
CAGGAGCCGCTCGACCACCTCTTCCAGGGTGCATTCCTGGGCTGCAGTGGGGGACATCCGGGGTCAAGGGAGGGGGCCAGAGAAGGGGATGGGAAGGAAGGGACGTGGGCTGGACGGGGAGGCAGGAAAGGGGTGGCCACCTCACTTGGGCACAGGATGCCTAAGGGGCTGAGGACGACCTCCCTTGGTCTAAGACTTCCGTCTGCCCACCGGCCCGCATCCCCGTCCCCTGCCCCTCACCGTCGCTGGCCAGGAGCACGGCCCGGTTCACCAGGCTCTCCAAGGCCTCCCAGAGCAGCTGGCTGGAACGGTGGGTGGGTTCTAGGTGCAGGAGGCCCTGCAGCATGGATAGCAGCTGGGTGGATGCCGGGGAGCAGCTCACCTGGGGAGGCAGGCGGGGGGCGGTCAGCAGCAGCCCCTTCCCAGGTGGGCTGAAGACCGTGGGCCTGTCTGCTTGGGGCGTCCACCCCTTCACCCCCCATGCCTCATGGGAGCCCTGGTGATGGCAGCATCAGAGCCCGCGGCACTGGTGACGTTTGGGGCTGTCTTGTGCATTACGGGATGTTAAACAGCAGTCCTGGTCTTCACCAGCTCTGTGCCAGCGGCACCCCCCGCCCAGTACTGACAACCAAAAATGTCTTCAGACGCTGCCTGGGACACCATCCCCCGCAGCTGAGAGCCCCCAGCTCAGAAAATGAAAGGCCGGGCCTGAGCTCCGCGGGAACTCAGCCTCCTGGCCCCCATCCCCCGAGTCCACCCGATGGGGACTGGCCACCTGGGGCCCAGGACAAAGGCCAGCTCTGGGCAGCCCCGGCCTCTGGAACCCTGTCCTTCTAGGTCCTGCAAACCCAGCTGTCCCCGGACAGCCCAGCCTGGCGCCCGGTGCTCGCGCACTGCCTCCCCGCCAGCCCCCGCCCTCGCTGCCCCCCGCAGTGGCGCTGGCCAGGTCACGGCGGGCTGGGCCAGGGCCGATGGGGGCCATTCGGAGCCCTGCGCCTTGGCCGCAGCCCCCCCGGTGGGGCCTCCCTCCGCCCCCACAGCCAGGCCCACCTTGTGGAACAGGGAGGCGAAGACCTCCTGGTGGCTGCTCAGGTTCACCCCGCCGCACACGCGCAGCAGCTCCTCCTCGTCCTCGGCCTTGGCCTCCTCGAAGGCCTCCAGCTGGATCAGCAGGTCGGCATCCTCCAGGTCTCTGAGGTGGGGGGGCCGGCTGAGCCTGCTGCTCCCACCCACCCCGCTCACAACAGGCGGGGGCAGCCCCGGGCAGGGCCGGCAATTCTGCCACTGCAGACCCTGAGTGAGGCCAGGGATGCCAGCCCGAGAGAGTGGCGGCTCGCCCCTGCCAGGCTGCCAGGTCACCAGGGCAGCTCCACCCCTCTGGGGAAGGTCAGGCTACCCCACTTCCACCAAAAGATGTGCACACCCAGGCCCAGGGAGGGAAGGCCCCCCTCTGGGTGCTGGGAGGGCATGGTCAGACCACACCCGAGGCAGGTCCACCGTGGCCACTTGGGCACAGGGAGGGGCACAGTGCCGTCAGAGGAGCTTGAGTGTTCACTGGGTCCAGGACTTGCCAGTCATCTCAGCCTGACCAATGAGCAGAGCCCTCAGCAGGTGGGGCCAGCCCCCCTCAGCCAGGCACTGGTGGGGCACAAAGCACCCACTTGGCAACACTGTACCCAAGGCCAGTTCAGCACCAGTCACACCAGTCCTGGGCTCCTCTGAGCTGACTTCTCTGGGGGGGGACCCCACCCTGAGTGTGGTGCTGACTGAGGCCCAGGATGGGGTTTCTCAGCTACCTGGGTTCCCAGAGGGGCTGTGAGATTAGCAAATAAAACGACAGGGTACCAATTACATTTGAATTTCAGAAAGCGATGAATAACTTTTAGCATAAGTATATCCCATGCAATATCTGAGATATACTCACACTGAAAGGTCACCTGTCGTGCATCTGAAACCTGAACTGACGGATGCCCCGTCCTGCACCTGGCAACCCCCATTCCCACGGGCAGCTGGTGGGGATGGTGAGCCGGGTTGTAGCCTGAGACCTGGCCTCAGAGTGGACCCACTGGGGCTGAACGGGAGCCACCTCCCTGCCCATCTAGAGGTGCTGGCTGGGGAGGTGACTGGGACCCAAGGGGCAGGTGGGCCTGGCTTTGGGGAACAGCAAAGGGGCAGTGGCAGAACTGGCACTGTGGCCACTCACCGCAGCCGGGTCAGGATGTCCAGCAGCTGCAGCCCTGGGACGGGACAGACAGACTCAGAAGGGCTCAGAGGCTGCCTCCGGCCACCCCAGCCTGCCCCAGGGTCACCTGCATCTTGCACCCTGTCCCCAACATCCCGCTCACTTCTACCACCTGGGGCACCCAGCCCTGCTCTGCTTCTCCCAAGGGACGCCAGGGATGTGAGGCTCCAGAGGGGTGACACTGTGCTGGGCACACAGTGGGGCTTGGTCACAGCAAGATGGACAAGGCTGGATGTGGGGGTCACGCTGCCTGTGCCCCTACACCACCTGTCCAGGCTGACGCCCAGGTGCTCTGGGGCCTGTGTCCACTGAAGGGGCAGCCGTTGGCAGGAGGCTCCCAGGCCTGAGTGAGATAGTGCGGGGCCTGGTGGGGGCGCAGGGCAGGTTCTGTGGGGCCCCCACCTTCCCGGGTGGATGCAGTTTAGGTTGGGCTGGCCCAGGAGGCCCTGGGAAAGGTCTGCGGGCAGCGGGTGGCAGGGTGGGGCACCCGGGTGGCCCTGGCCAGGGGGTGTTTACCAACAAACTCGCTCCGCAGCAGGGTGCGCGTACGCAGGTCCTCGGGGCCCAGGATGATGGCGTTGACCACGCTGAGCAGGGTGACGACGTAGGGCACGTTGTCACTGTCGGAGAGCTCGCTCATGATGACACTGAAGCGGTACTGCTGGCTGCACACGGTCTGCGGGGAGATGGGGTCAGGGCGCGCCCAGGTGGGAGGCCCCAGCCCACCTGGCAGGTGCCACCGCCCACCTTGTAGTGGTCGAGGGCATCCAGGGTGAGGGCGTGGCCCTCGGGCGAGTAGATGCACAGGGCGGCCAGCAGCTCGAACACCTGCTTCTTCACCATCACGTTGGACGTGTCCAGGGCTGCCGGGGGCACGTGGGTCTCAGTGGGGCCCACAGCCCAGCCTTGCCCCACACCCACGCGGCTGGGCTCGGGGCAGACACCAGGGCTGCTCCGCACTCATCCCAAGCCCACATCGGGCGCTGGGCAAGGGGCGGGCCCTTCGGTGCTGTCTCCTCCCCGCCCCATCTGCCTCCTGGACCACAGGGAAGGGCCTGGAGCTGGGGCAGCCCCAGGCATCTCGGGGTCTGCTGAGCTGGCCCCGCCAGTCCCGTCCCTGGCTGTGGGCCCACGTTTTCCCCAATCTCAGCCCCGTTTGTGTTTACGGCAGAGCCTGGGATGCCTCCTTGTCCCCACAAGGCTCCGCCCCCGACCCTATCCCCCAGACTGTGAAAGACTGGGGGCATCTGTCATCTAGCCCCACTGAGAACAGTCACAGAGGACTCACTGGGCAGCCAGGCTGAGGCTGGCTTGGCCTCTGCACCAGCTCCTGGCCCCTGGGACACAAACGAGGTGGCCTGTGGCTCACACATGCAGGCACCTGCTGTCCCCACGGGCCTGGCTGCACCCATCACTGCCACCCCCAGCTGGTCCTGGAGCCCCAAGTGTCAGAGAGACCGGTTGCTGCCATGGAGCAGTCCAGCCTGGTGGACAAGGGTCTCTCCCAAGGGGTCAGGACTGAGCACAACCTGGGCAGACTTCCTGGAGGAGGTGGCAATGAGCTGGCACTTAAAGGATGAGCAAGACCCTGGAAGCATGCAGAGAGCAGCCTGGGCAGGGCCCGCTGCTGGGGAAGAAGCCCCCAGGTTCTAAGGCAGGGGACCGGGTGGGAAGGGGTAACCAGGGAAGGCACCAGCAGGTGGAGGAGGATGCCTCCGGCAGGTGCAGGCCAGACCTGGAGCGCTGTGGCTGGGCTGGGGTCATGGGCTGGGAGCCAGGGAGAGGGGAGGTGGGAGCCACTCGGGGGACCTGTGATTTTTACCAGGGCTCCAGCCGCCACAGTGCGGCCTGGACCAGCACAAGGCCTGGGGGGAGGGTGGGGTGTAATCACCGGACCGAGGGGACAGCAGGTGCAGCCAGTGCCGGGCCCACGGTGACCAGGGCTCAGATGTGGGGTGCACAATGACCCCCAACCCCTGGAAGCCCCACGTGCCCGGCCCACACCCAGGCCCTGACTTCTGCCCGTGCCGCGAGGCTCACCGAGAGAGAGCTGGCGCGCGTAGGCCAGGTTGCTGAGGATGTACTCAATGCCCTGCGGCGAGTTCATGACGGCGCGCACGCAGCTTATGCAGGTGAGCTGCAGCAGGGCGTCCGCGATGCGCGCCACCCCGCGGCCCGACAGCCGCGCCAGCGCCTCGAGCAGCAGGTCCAGGCCGCTCTGCTCCAGGAACTGCACCATCCAGCCGCCGTCGCTGCTCTCCAGCCGCTTGCGCAGGCCGGAGTAGTTGACCACGGAGGGCATCTGCAGCAGCCGGATGCACAGCTCGGGGTCGGCGCTCTCCAGGTTGGCCTCGGTGGGGTCCGAGTCCTGCGGCCCCAGCTTCTCCTTCAGCGCCGCCCACTTGCGCTGCGCGCCCTCCTTCACCGACATCTTGCCGAGCTGCAGGGCCGGGGAGAAGAACCGTCACCTGGGGCAGGGGTGGAGGCCATGCCCAGGCCGAGGCCCAGCGTGGCACCAGCGGCAGGTGGGGGCACAGTCCCCGGCCTGTTTCCCCGTCGTGCTGTGCTGACAGGTCACAGTGACACTCCGTCCCCTGCTCTGACGCGGGCTGCAAAGTTCCTGGGCCTCCCCGTGCCATCCCTGACTGAATCGCCACGGCGCCCAAGGGCACGGGCAGCAAGGTCCCCGCTGCACGCACGAGGACCGGAAGAGGTCAGAAGCCAAGGCCGGGACTGTGCACAGACCAGACCTGGGTGGCCTGGAGAGGCCTGGAGGGCGGCGGGCAGCTACACTGGCTGGAACACCACTGAGCCAGTGGTGATGAGGCCACAAAAAGGGTGTCTCTGAGGCTCCCTTATCTCGCCCCCAGGCTGCTTCCCCGGCCCCAGTGGGCAGGGTCAGATGGGGCAAGTGGTGGGGAGAGCCCAACCCCCAAGCACTTCCTGGGCTGCCACAGCGTCTGGAGCGAGGCCGGGGCCCAGGAGCCACCTGGAGGGTTGCCAGGCACAGAATGCCCCCAGGCGGGCGAGGCAGCGCGGCCAAGCCGGCTCCTCCCTGTGCGTCAGTGTGTCTGCCTGAGCGTGGTGGACAGACAGACAACCGAGGCCTTGGCCCTTGGAGTTCTACCGGGATTCAGCCCGGACCCCTCTGGAAGGCCAGGGGGAGGCCTGGCCCAGAAGTCCCCCCGCCCCGCCCGACGCCTCTCCCCAAAGCAGAACAGGCGGCGGCTGCACCTCTGCTGTTCCCTCCACATCCACCAGTCCCCCTCCCTGGGCCCAGCTGGCTGGGACACTGTCCCCAGCCACAGCCCCTGGGGACTGGCCTCAAAGGTCAGGGGCATCCCAGGCCCTCCTGCAACCATGTATGGCTCGGACCTTATATTTAGCGTCGAAAACAGCAGTGGGAGGGAGGCCTGAGGGGCAGGGCCTGGTAGGGACGCGGCTCACTGGGCTTGGACCCAGCCCCGGCACTCTGCAGCGGCACCCCCCACTCCCGAGATGCCTTCCATCCCAGCTGCCCGGTGGGGAAGCAGCTCCCAAGGCAGCCAGGCGGTGCCCAGGTGCCACAGCTGCGAACAGCAGAGCGTGACTGGACCCCAGCGGGCAGCTCTGGAGCCCGCCGCGTGCCGGACGGCCAGCGCGGCTTCACTCGAGTGCTGCCCAACCTGGCACGCTGGGGGGACACAGGACAGGGGGCTGCTGAGGGTCACACAGGACCCAGAGGCCGAGTGGGGACAGTGTCCAGGCTCGTCTCCCAGGGTGCCTGTGGTCCCAGCACCTGCCATCCTCCCCTTGGAGGCCCTGTTGGCCCCTCCGCCTCGGGAGTGTCGTGGAGCACCCTCCCCTGCAGCTCCTGGGCCGCGCCGCCCCTGCCCAGCTGCGCAGAGACCCAGCCTAGCGTTTCAGGCTGTCCAGCCCCTCACCCCCACCTGTCCAATGCCCTGCGAGGCCAGCAAGATCCTCTGGGAGGCAGCCCGACAGGTGGCGGGACCTCCGGCCCGCGTGGAGACCCAGTGTGAGCCTCACCAGCAGACCTTAGCCGAGTCACTCGTGTCTGAGCCGCGGTTCCCTCACCTGCACCTCTGGCATCAGGCTGCTGGGAGCACCTGGGAGGCTGTAGACACCCCTCCCCCTGCCTGCGCCCAGGTGGGTCATCTGCCCCCCCGACCCAGCCCTAGGAGGGTGGAGAGCCCAGAGCCCCTTCAACCCCCGTGGTTTTACTCACCCTCCCAGGCCCGGCCCTCTTGGCCACCCCCACGCCGTCTACTCACCCAGATGCGTAAGACCTTCCGGCTGCCTCTGCCCACCCACTCTGGGCCCTGTCTTGGGCTGCCAGCATCCTCCTGGCTTGTCATCACTGCTGACCGTGACCTGCCTCCACTCAGGCAGCCTCAGGTCCCCAAAGCCCCCCAGGGTGGTGGGGGAGGGTTGCTCCCGCCACCAACCACAGCAAGGCAGCCAGGCCTCTGCATGCACTCCCACCCACCTTGGGTGTTGCTGCCTAAAGAGGCACCCAGAACTGACCCTCCTTGCCCCGCCTCCGTTGGCTGGAGTCCCTGTCCCCTTGGCACAGGCTGAGAAGACAGAGCACGAACTCTCCCAGGCCAGGCCTCTGGCATCCAAAGTGTCCTCTCCAGCCAAGAGCCCCAGGGGTCCCTCCACGCACAAAACCCTGACCTTTTGGAGACAAGCGGCATGACACAGGGGCTTGCTCACCTGAGCACTGCCCCTCTTGGCACTGCCCTGGGCATGCCCCAGGCCCCAGGGCTACGGGCTCACTCCGGGAAAGACCCCAGTCAACAGCAGCCCCCTTGGTCTGGGCGGGGTGGAGCCACAGCAGGAGGTCCCTGGCCTGCCCACCCAGGCAGGGTCCTGTGCCCTGTTTCCTGGCATGTGCTCAGCGTCCTGGGGCATGTGCCCTGCCAGGCACTGTCTGTGGGCAGCGCGGGGTGCAGGGCTCGGCTGAGCCTGTGTCCCACCACTAGGACAGTGAGCGTGGTGGGGGCCCCAGAGGCCGAGCCCAGAGCTGCTCTCCTCCCTCCATGGTGCCCACCCGGGCCAGGCCCCGTGCCGGGACGTCTCCCTAGTGACGCTGCCACTGCTTGTCGGGATGAGACACTGAACAAGGGGACAATGGCCACACCACGAATAAAGACAGACGCTAACCCACAGCCTGCGCCAACCATCCAGGAAGCCAAACAAAACCCCTGTAGCAATCATCCCCAGACAGCCGGACTTGGTTAATAACTGACCGCTTCTGTAACTCCCGTCCCTGCTTCCAACTAGGACCAAGCAGAGAAAGTCAACTGTGTGCCCCCTACCTGTCTCACAGAGCCCCACTTCTAGCCGGACGCCCCAGCCCCAGCCAGCAGCCCCGTCAGGGCATCCCCAGCCTTCCTTCTCTGCAAAAAGTTTTCTATGTATACAGAGAGAAGGTGTCTACACACACACACACACACACACACACACACACACACACACACACACACGATAAACTACGCTTTCTCACTCTGCCACTCACTCTGCCAAGCCCAGCGGCGGCCCTGCTAGCGCAGGCTCCGCTCCGACTACACGGCGGCCCAAGTGCTGGTTGTGCGTTTCTGCCAGGACTGCAGGGTGCGGGGTCCACAGTTTACTGGTCTCAGGAGCACAGGGCACGGGCACCAACACCAAAGTGGCAGAAGCCTCACTCCTGGGCTTACTGGATGTGTGCCCAGGGGCAAGCTACTCTGCCTCTCTGTTCCACATCTGTGAAGGCGGTTGCAGTGGGATCCCACAGACGGGAACCGCAGAGCGAGTGCTCAAGGGTGACTGTCCACGCATGCCAGGCCCTTCCCCCTCTGGCCCTGCCCAGGGGCGTGGCATGGGGGCAGGGCCTCCAGTGTGCACGGATGTGTCCTCAGAGTCACCCTGGCTGTAAGGGTGTGTCCTCCCGAGGGCGGGGCCCCAGGCACAGGAATCTGCGACCTTCAGAGCTCTGCACTCCGCGGGGCCCAAGCACCAGGCTCAGGCCAGACCCCGCCCCTCGGGCAGCTGAAGGGTCGGGAGGCCAGGGAAGAAGCCCCACCTGCCACCCCACCCCGGGCTTCATACCCCCACTTCCCAGCACCAAGGGGACTACAGAGGGCAGGGCATTTGCGATGAAGACCCTGAGGCTGTGGGGCTCATCTCCCCGCCATCAGCGGGGTGTTACCAGTCACATGGGGTTTCTACTGTGACAGGCCCATGTCTTCCCCAGACAGCGGCCTCCGGAGCAGGGTCTCCCTCGGGTGTGCCTGGGGCCAGCCCACCTGTCTGAGCACTCAGCCAGACCTGTCATGGTGGGACTGCCGTGAGGCCCTGGAGGGGAGGCGGATACTGGCCCAGTCCTGGGCGGGGGCAGCTCTTCAGCACCACGCCCACCCGCCTTCTCCCCCTGCGCCCGGCCAGGCGATGCCAGCACCCACACGCCAGGGCAGCTGCGCTGACTCATGGGAAGCCAGGAGCCACCACCCCTACCTGGGAGTCATCTGTCAAGCTGGGGGTGGGGGCAGGGCCAAAGCCGGCCCCCACCAGACCTCAGAGACCACCTGTCCGGCCCCTGCTGTGCAGGCGGAGACACTGAGCCAGGGAGGGTGGGGTCCTGGTGGGCCCTGGGCGCAGGGCTGTGCACAGCTGCTGGGGACCTTGCACGGGGGTCCACAGCCAGACCGGGAGTTAGTGTGTCCACATCCGAATCCTGGCTAGCAGGGCCTGAGCGCCCGTGTAGGTCCCTGGGCCCAGCTGTGGCATCCATAAGGCAAGACTGATGGTCACTAGCCTCCAGGAGCCAGCCACCGCGGGTCTGGCCCTCTGTCCAGTTCCTCAGCCAGCTCCACTGGGCCCAGAGGCCCCAGTGACATGTTCTGGATCTGCCTTGGGCACCCCCCACCCCCGGTGCACCCCGTTAGGCAAGGTGGTCTGCCCCAGGGTCCTGGCTCCCACAAGGAGCACGCAGAGCCTGGAGCCCGGCACCTCGGAGTGCTGCCTTCTGGGGCTACGTCCCTGTTAGACTGTAAGACTGCCTAGGGCCCAGGGGTCCTGGGGACCCCAAAGGGGTGGGGTGGGTCGGGCACAGGCTGGGCACGTGGCACCCAAGGGGGCCACGGCAGGACAGCAGCTTTGGGGTGGCCCCGCCAGCGTCATGCAGGGCTGGGAGCCTCTGGGCCCGGGGCCAGCAGGGGCGGGGTGCAAGGAGGGAGCTTGTCTTTCAGCCGGTGGGCGGGCGGGCAAAACGGCAGGAGAGGGATTCCGGAACCGGGAGGCAGGGGCTGCCACACGGTATTTTTAGCTCCTCCAAGAACCCAAATTTTTCCACTGCCTGGCAACACTTGGATCCCCAGAACAGCACGCGCTCCTTGTGGCTCCTGGGGTAGCCCAGGCTGTGTGCTGGGTGGGGGAGGCCTGGAGCTGAGCCCGTCCTATCCAGGCTACCTCCTCCCAGCCTCCATCGCGTGGCATCTTCCCCGCCAGGCTGGGCCTCCTGCTGCGGGCCAATCCCAGGGAGGGGGCTGAGCGGGGGGGCCTCAGGGAAGGGTGAGAATGTGTGTCCACCCACGGACCACCCGTCCGGAGGCGTGGAGCGTGCAGGGCCGGGGGTGGCTGTGTCCTCACTGTCCCCTGGCCTGCCTCATGTCCAAGGAGCACTCCAGCCCCCACCAACCTGCGGTCCTGAGTCAGGAGGCAGAGCGAGGTCCCTGCCTCCTAGCCCACACTGAGACCCAGCCCCCGCCCCACACAAGGAGGCCACAGTGAAACAAGTCAGAAAACAAGACGCGAAGCAGCCACACTGTGGGAGTCAGCGCAACGGTGTCACATGCCACCAGGACACCTGCCCAAATGCCAGCAGAAGCTGCATCTGGGACGTGCGTGGTCACGTTTGTAACGAGGACAAAAGCACCAAGTGCCTGGAAACCACCACCAGCATCTCACAGGGCGGCTGGGCTCAGAGTGCTCAGGTCATCAGGGAAGAGGGCAGAGCCGGGCACCGGTGCCCCTCACAGCACGCTGGCCAGCGTCAGCCCGTGTGTGTCCCCAGGACCTGGGCAGATGGCAGGCACGGGCCAGGGGAGGCGCATCCTCCGCTGACCCCACTCTCAGGGTGAGGAAAGGAGCCGGGAGCCACAGGGAGCTCAGTGGTGGACGTGGTGAGCAGGAAACGCCTGCTGGGGCGGCGGGCGGGGAGGGTCGACGGAAGTGGGTGTCAGGTCTCTCTGCAGGGGCTGGGGTGGCTCCGGGGAGGACAGAAGTGTGGAGGCGGCTTTCACTTCCACCTGCACCAAGGGTGCGCAGGGACTGCAGTCACCACAGGGGCTTCCGGGTCTCCATCTCCTGAGCTGCAGAGAGCAGGGCGGACGGAGTGTCCCTGAGGCCCTGGCCACATGTGACACTCTGGGGCTCTGGAGTCTGGGGCCCAGGCAGAGGCAGGGGGAAGGACAATGACAGCCGCTGCCCTCAGGGCACTTCCTGAACACAGGGCCTGCCCAGCACCTGCGGTGATGCGGGTGATGTGTGCAAATGTGTGATTGGGATGGGGGAGGCAAAGCCACTTGCCAGCCTGCGGGTGGCAGGTGGGTTAGGAACCTGGGCTGGTCAACCGCAGGCCCTAGCGCCTGGCCACAGACGCCACCTGCAGGGGGCCGTGTCCATCCTGCCCTCTGCTGTCCTCAGAGAAAGCCTGTCCTGACCCGGGAGGACTCCGGTCCTGCTGGAGGCATGCCCATTGGGCCTCGGGGCGTGCAGCCCCACTCTGCCCATGCTCAGGACAGGAGGGCAGTCCCCTCCCCGCCCACACGCCAGCCCCCAGGCCCCTGACCACAGCCCACACCCCGCAGCTGCTTTTCGAGAAGCAGGGAGAACAAAGGCAGACTGAGATTGGGCGAGAGGCCGAGTGTGCACCCGGCACGGCCAGGGGCCACTGCAGGGCCAGGGCGGGGCAGGGCTCTGGCTCTGTGTCCATGGCTGATGGGTCCCCTGGATGACCCACAGGATCTACTGGTTCCTGTCCTCAACTGGGGACGAGGGTGTTGACGCCAACCCCGCAGCCTGCTGACAGAGCGTGATGCCGCCTGGAAAGCCAGGCCCTGTATCCACCACAAAGTGCCGACCCCGAAGGCCACCTTCCCCTGGCCCACGACCTGTCTGGTGGCCGGATCGAGCTGGGGCGGTGCCAAGGCAGCCAGCGCCAGGAGCCCGTGAGGCCCGACTGGGCAAGCATGAGCCTCAGCGCGGCGGTGTGATGCTTGGTGTTCCTCGGTGGGATGCGAGGGTGCCAGGGCCCCAGGAGAGCCAGGCCCATCCTGGACTCGGTCTTCTGTGCGGAATGGCCGGAACGTTCTCAAGGCACGCACGGCTCCGACCCCGGTTGGCTGACCCGGCATGGCCTGCACTGCCCCCTCTGGGGTCCCACTCTGGGCCCTCGCTGTGCAGGTAGCCCCTCGCTCCCCTGCCCCCACGTCCACAGCCTGGGGCCCTCTGAGCACAGGGGCAGGGCCGTGGGTGTCCCCAAGAGGCTCCTCTTCTCAGGCCACTCACACGTGTACGTGCAGGAGGCAGGGACAGGCAGTGACCCTCGCTCGTGCCATCCCCCTGGGGCTGGGTGCAGAGCAGACACCTGCCTCCCTGCTGCCGGGCCCAGGCGGCAGCTCGAGTTGTACCTGGAGCAAGGACGGGACCGGGCAGGGATGTGGGGGAGGCAGGTGCACACTGAGGACACAACCCAGGGCCCAAGAGAACCTGGGACAGGCACGGATGGGAAGACAGAGCCCCTGAGAGGCCAGCTAGCCATGGCCGCCCCTGCCTGGCGATGGCCAGGACAGCTCAGGCGTGGGGAGGCCCCTGCCCCACCAGTGTCTGTCAGGACTGCGTGTGTTGGGGCCACCGGCTGGGCATGGCGGGGGGCTGGGGCTTGGGGGAGATGCAGAGGGACCACCGCAGTGCTGTGTGCCCGGCTGGGCCCTCCCCTCCCTGGGTCAGCCTCAATGCGAGGCTCTGATGCCAGGCCTCAGTGGCACATCTGCAAAATGCGAAGCCGGGCGCCTGCCTCGCCTTCCCGAGCGTGGCTCCCGCCTGGCCTCCCGTCTGTTCAGCGCTTCACCCGAGGGCCCTGGTCGGCCTGGCCCCTGCAGTGCCGGCCACTCACCCTGCCCAGGGAGGCCTCGGCCTTCACCATGAGGCTGGCCTGGGGTACAGCCATGGCAGCAGGGCGGGCCTCTGGCCTATGCCCCACCCCTCCTGTACCACCTGGGACCGGGGTGCTCAGACTGGGTCCAGCTGGCGGGAAGGGGGTGGCGGAAAGAACAGTGGCAGACATGAGCGGGGCCCTGCCGAGGCACCCCCGACCCTGCAGAGGCCTTGATCCTTGCTGGGCCCAGCCAGGCCTGGGGCATGCCCACGCTCTCCTTCCAGGTGCACATACTGTCCCTGTCCCCACGGGAGCGAGCTGAGGGACAGAGGCTCAGGAGAGCCCGGCCTGGCCCTTCTCCCGGACCCTCCCTTCCCTCGGCTTCCTGCGGCAGAGTGCAGCTGGGAAAAGCTGCAGGCGGAAGCGGGAAGCGGCCCTGGCCCTTGCTCTTGGCCATTCTGTCCTCAGAGCAGACTAGGACAGGGGCCTCTGCTTTGGTCTTCCACCCCGCTGAGCCCCTCCCCGCCAACCTGTCCCCCTGCCATGAGGAACTGTGGCTGCAGGGCCCAGGACACCAGCCCTCACTCGGCCAGTGTCTGTCTGCGTGGGCTGCTCCGGAGCCACACAGGCAGGTGCCTGGGGCGGGCCTGGGCCGCCCGCCCCACTCAGAGGCCCAGGAAGGGCCACTTGACCAGGACGGAGCCTCCCATTCCCAGGGCGGCGGTGCCAGGGCCCTGGAGTGAGCACTGCGGTGGGGACGGGGGTGGCAGGGACGGCCCTGGCCTCCAGCTCTCCAAGGGCTGGCTCGTCTGCACCCCGACCCCCAGTAAGTGCCCCGGGTCTCACTGGAGAGGGGAGGCACGGAGGCCAACACACAGAGTAGGGGTTTTATAAGCGCCTCCCGTCAGAATGGACATCACTGAGTCTGTAACCAACTGCTCTGTGCCTCAGTTTCCTCATCTGTGAAAAGGACACCATTGGCAGGACCCACCCCACACCAGGACAGAGAGGTTGGAGGTCACGTGCCGGAAGGCGGCAGGCTGGCTCTTCTCCCCGGCTCAGCCCCTGCTCACACACCCCTTCAGAGAGGACGCCCCGAGCCGCAGACCCTCCCACTCCACCTTATTTAGACAGGTGCTATGAGAGGACGGGCAACGAGCCCCGTGGGAGGATAGGCCCAGTCCGCTCTCCCGGCCTGGCGGTCGCCATGGAGGTCACCCCGTGACTGGGTGCTGTGTGAGCAGACCCCACACCAGCTCAGCACTCAGGGGCAGACTGGGCAGGACCCTCCTTCCTAGGGTGGGGCTGGCAGGGCGGGGGGGTCTCCTTAACAGGAGGCCACATGGTGGGACCCTGCTCCTATCTCCAGTGACAGGGAGCTCACCCCCTTCCACACACTCCTTCCTTCATACCCGGTAGATATCAGTCTCCTTGTCCTCGACACTGGTGTCCCCTGAGCCTGGCCCTGCTGTGGCCCCTGGCGACAGCCCTGAAGAGACTGGATCCTGTGCCATGGTCTCTACTTCCTAGCCCAGGTGGTGTGCCTTCCCCAATGCACTGTGTCCACTGGGCCCTGAAACACGCACCTATTAGACGCCTGCTGTGTGCAAGGCCAAGTAGGGGAAGGGGCCAGGCAGCAATCAGGCTCCATCCCTCAGGCGATGGGGAACTTGACTTCTGGGCACTGCAAAGAGCCAGGGCTTAGCTTGCTTCAGAGGACGGCCACCGACCCTGGCCAGCCAGATTGTGCCTGCACCCATGGGCCGCACCCTGTTATTATCCAGCGATCACTCACCCTCCTACAGCCTGCATGAACCTGGTAACTCTTCCAACCTGGGGAGCAACTGCACTTTGATGAAGTTGAACGGAGTCTATTTAAGGCAGGAGCTCCCAGGTCCCAGCCTGTGAGGTGAGTGCAATTAGCTCCGACAGCTGTCAGCACCTCCACAGAGCGTGGGGGGGGGCCGTGCCTGAAGGTTAACTCTCTGCTGTTCAGGCCTCGCTGCAGACGAGCAGAATCCGGGCAGCCCACTGGAGTGGGTCACGGGGGCAGCCCCTCAGTCCTTCTCCCCAGGGACGTCCCCTTTGCGGCCTGCTGGGCCCACGTCAGTCCAGATCTTCCAACTCTTGGGGGAGGGATGAGAAGGTGGGGCCCGGGCAGCAGTCAGCTCCTACCTGGGCCCAGGAGAGGTCTCCTGTGCCAACCCGGCCATTTAAACAGACGGCTGCTGCTGACCTGGTGGGGGGTGGGCAGCGTGAGGGCTCAGACCCCAGACCTGGGGCTCCATGCCGACACCTGCTGCTCCAGGGGCTGCGGCACCCACGCCAAAGGCCCCCTGCCTGGCATGGGATCCTGAGGAGCTCGGAGCATTTGCTCCGGGTCCTTCCCCATTGCAGGGCAGCAGGGAGCA
This sequence comes from Indri indri, assembly GCA_004363605.1. NCBI lineage: Eukaryota > Metazoa > Chordata > Mammalia > Primates > Indriidae > Indri > Indri indri. The sequence goes on along the minus strand of RJWJ010034901.1, from coordinate 2,170 downwards.
GGTCTCTGCCCAAGCCACTGTCCCCAGCCCTCAGAGTGCAGATGTGGAAGCTGAGGCCCAGAGAAGGCAAGTGTCCCGCCCAGGCCCCACTGCTGGGGCACAAGGACTCATGGGAAGGGAACTTCCCAGCTCCGGCTCCCGTGTGGGTGTGCCTGACCCCTGGGTGGGTGCCTGGTTCCTGGCCTGGCAGGGTCACAGCCATCTCTGCCACTCTGACTCCTGGTGTCCAGCTGGGCAGGTGCGAATGCTGTGGTCACAACTGAGGCCCACACTGTGCAGCGTGGAGCCCCGCGTGGCAGAGCCTCAGAAGGCCCAGACAGACCACCTCCCCCACGCCTGTGCTCCCCAGGGGTGGCTGGGGGCTGGTCAGAGACACAACTGGTCACCCTGGTTCTCCTGAGGTTATGGTCACTCCTGAGGTCACTCCCCAGGAAGAGGTTCACAGCTGGGGCTGAGGGGGCACAGGGGCGGTCTCCCACCCCACCCGGAAGGGAGAGAGAGCTGTGACAGGGCCTCATTCTCCCCAGCCTGCCAGTGGGGGTTCCGGGGCGCCCTGTGCGCCCACCTGCGTGTGGGCAGCTAGAAACCACGCAGTCAGGGTGGGGCCGCAGACCGGCGCGCGCCTCGGGGTGCCACCCGGCGGCGGACCCGAAGTTGAAGTTTATTTTCCCAACTGTGGCTGATTCACGGTCAGGATGTGGCAGCCGCGGGGCGGGGAAGTCCCGCTTGCCAGGAGGAGGCTGGTCGACCCTCGGCCCTCCACCCCGCGGGCAGCGCGCGCGGGCGGCGTCCCTGCGCCAGGGCCGCAGTCCCGGGCGGGGCGCGCGGAGCCGGCGGGGCCAGGGGCGCCCTGGAGCCCCCGCCCAGGAACTGGGGCCCCGGCCGCCCTGCGCGGCGGGACCGCTCGTCGCCACCCGGGGCGCACGCGCTGCTACCCGGAGCCCCACTTCCAGCCCCAAGCGCGCCCAGCCTCTCCCGAACTCAGTTTCCCCCGGGGCTCCTGGTGGGCCCGGAGCCCGCGTACTTACCGGGTGGGGCGGCGGCCGGAGGGCGGCTGCTGCTCGGGCCGGCCCGGCCAGGGGCTGCGGACAGCCAGCGCCCACTGCGGCGCTCCGCGGGACTAGCACTGGGGCGCAGGGCGGGCGCGGGGCGGGGCGACACCGCCCCTTCCTCCCGCCGGCCCCGCCCGCCGGCAGCCACGTGGGTTGCGGGCGGGGCCGGGAGGAGGGGGTCGCCAGGTAGGCCCCGCCCACTCTGGCCGTCCGCGGGGGCACTTCACGGGATCGCCCCACGCTTGTAAATACGCGAGCCGCCCCTTCCCGGCCGGAGGCCGGGCTCCCGGTGGGCGGGGAAGAGGACGGGCCTCGGAGACCTCGCAGCCGGCCGACCCCGCCCGCTGTCGCCCCTTCCCTGCTCTCCACCACCCGCGGCGACCCACCGGGTGGGCCACCCACTGGGCGGTGGGACAGGCTCATCTCCCCGTGCCCAGGAACGCGCGGGGGGACTGAGTTCCCACGCCTGGGCTTCCCTCCTCCGAGACAAGCGCGTCTGCCTTGCCTCCGCCCGCGGGGGGCTCTCGGTGGGCTCTGGGCAGACCCGCTTTGCAGGTGGTGGAGGCGGCATCCCTGGGAGCTGCCCCTCCTCCCAGCAGCGCGGGCCGCGGCGTTGGGTGGGCGTCCTCTGCCAGCCCCTTCCTGTCCTGCCTCCTTTGTCCTCCCACCTGGTGGGCTTCCCCCCACCCCACACGCACACGCGGCCCCACAGTAGGCTCTGACCTGGCTGCATGACAGAGCCAGGTCCCCAGCTCCAGAAGTCCCTTCTGATGTCTAACCCTCGGTCAGAGCTCACAGATAGCAGACTGCACCTGGGGGCCCAGGGGCCGTGGGTGGCTTCGCGGAGGGCAGAGGCAGGTGGCCTCTCTGAAGCCCCAGCCTGATGGAAGAGGCACCAGGCCTGTCCTGAGGACCTCCTGTCGCTGTGACCCCAGGCTGGGCCATGGCCTGGCTGAGCCTCAGTTTCCCCATCTGTGTAATAGAATGAGCACAGGTTGTATCCAGGGTCGGATGACAACACGTGGAGAGAGTGTCTACACTCATTTATGTCTTCACAAATCTCTCCTGAGGGCCTGCTGTGCGTAGACCATGGGGACAGGGCTGGTGACAGAGGGTTA
>RJWJ010034900.1:0-16961 GCA_004363605.1 Indri indri | reverse complement strand
AAAAAAAAAAAGGATGAGTAATATTTCACTGAGTGTATATTCCACAATAGAATGTTTATCCACTCATTTGTCAGTGGACACTTAGGTTGTTTCCACCTTTTGGCTACTGTGAATAAGGCTGCTATAAACATGGGTATACAAACATCTATTCAAGTTCCTGCTTTCAATTGTTTGGAGTATATACCTAGAAGGGGAATTGCTAAACCATATGATAATTCTATGTTTAATTTTTTGAGGTACCGCAAACTGTTTTCCAGAGAGTCAGCTCTATTTTACAGTCTCTCTAGGAATTCACAAGGATTCGTTTCTTCACATCCTCACCAACACTTGTTATTTTCTGGTTTGTTTTTAGCCTGTTTTTTATTTTTTTTAATAATAGCCATCCTAATGAGGGTGAAGTACTATCTCACTGTGACTTTACATTCAGTTGATTTTGACAAATGTACCCAGGTAATTCAATGAGGAAAGGATGGTCTTTTTAACAAATGGTGTTGGATATTTATTGGAAAAAAAAAAAAAAGAAAATCAAAACTTGCCTCACACCATATACAAAAATTAACACAGATAAAATTATAAAACTTCTAGAAGAAAACATGGGAGAAAAATCTTTATCACTTTGAAGTAGGAAAAGATTTCTCAGACAAGACAGCAAAAGCACAAATCATAAAAGAAAAAATTAATAGACTTACACTTCATCAAAATGAAAACTTATTCTTTGAAAGACATTGTTCAGAAACTTAAATTGCAAACAAAACACTAAAAGATATCTATGGTACATATATCAGACAAAGAACATGTATTCAAATATATAATCAACTATTTTATCTCAATAATAAGACAACCCAATTTTAAAAAGGGCAGATTATTTGAACAGATGCTTCACAATAGAAGATATATAAATGCCCAAAAAAGCACATAAAAGATGTTCGACATCTTTAGTCATCAGGAAAATACAAATTTAAACTACAATGAGACCCCAGTATATACACATTACAGTGGCTAAAATTTAAATATTGATATATCAAATGTTGACAAGAATGTAGAGCAACTGAAACTTTATATTAACATTTTGCTGGTGGGAGTGTAAAATGGTATAGCCACTTTGTAAAACTGTCCAGCAGTTTCTTAAATAATTAAACATAAACTTATCATAGGGCCCAGCAATTCTAAGAGAAACAAAAATTTAAACATAAATATTTATAGTATTACAGATTACTCATAATAACCAAAAACCGAAACAACTCAAATGTCTATCAACAGGTAGATGAATAAAAAAATAAATATACAGTAGTCCCCCCTTGTTCTGAAGGGATATGTTCCAAGACCCCCAGTAGATGTCTGAAACCTCACATAGTACCAAACCCTATATATTATATGTGTGTGTGTGTATATATACACACACACACACACACACACATATATACATACATGCATACACAAAATATTTTTCTATACATATGTACTGATGATAAAGTTGAATTTATAAATTAATCACAGCAAAATATTAATAACAACTAATAAAATAGAATTATTATAACAATATAGTATAATAAAAGTTATATAAATGTGATGTCTCTCTCAAAATATCTTAATATTTTCAGATTGTGGCTGACTGCAGGTATTTGAAACCATGGAAAGCAAAACCACTCATGAGATGGGGGGACTACTATAATGTACTACTCAGCAATAAAAAGAAATGAACTAAAGTTGTGAACATATAATGAGCTAATGTTGTAAAAACACACAACAATATGGCTGAATCTGAAATCGCTATGCTGAGTGAAAGAAGCCAAAGAAAAGACTATATGTTGTATGATTGCATTTATGTTAAGGAAGTCTAATCCATAGTGACAAAAAACAAATCAGCAGTTGCCTGGGAAAGGGCAGTGAGGGAGATTTTTAAAGTGTTGGAAATGATTCTACTGGTGCTTACATGGGTGACCCATTTGTGAATACTCATCAAACCATAATCTTAAAATAGAAACATTTTGTTTTATATAAATTATTAACACATACCTCAATAAAGTTGATTTAAAAATCATACATCTCACTTCCATCCTACATGCAATTTTGAAAGATAGAGAAGATATGAGAAAGGAAAGAAGATAAAGATCCACCAGGAAAGTGAATAACTCAGAAACTGAAAACAATTCTACCTTTCATATACTATAGTGCTTGTGAGTGCAGACTCAAACCAGATAACCTGAGTTCAAATCCCAGCTCAGCCACTTAGTAGCTGAGTAATTCTTGGCAAGTTAAGTAATTTATCTGTGCCATAATTTACTATGAAGTGGGGATAATATTAGTGTACCTACTTCATATCGTTCTTATTGGGACTAAATGAAATAACGGATATGAAGTGGTTAGCACTGTGTCAGGCATATAATAAATGCTGTGTAAATGTTAGTTATTATTGTACAAATTGATGTGACTACAAATATACTCCAGACTGCTCATGTCATTTTAATCTGATGGCTGTTCAATAGCCTATTATTAATAAAAAGAAAATGAGCAGGGCATGGTGGTGTGTGCCTATAGTCCCAGCTGCTCATGAGGCTGAGGTAGGAGGATCACTTCCAGCCCAGGAGTTTGAAGGTATAGTGTGCTATGATCAGGCCTATGAATAGCCACTGTACTATATCCTATACAACATAATAAGATTGCCATCTGAAGAAAGAAAGAGAAGAGAAAAGGAAGAGCAAGAAGGAAATATAACGTACTTGACAATGAGAATTACCCCTTATATTGGTTGTATAAACAGACCAATGATTCCATAGAAAGAGAGCTTGAAACAGAATCTGAAGTATTATTATAATCCCGGGGTGAATGGATTAGCCTACAGTCCCATGTTTGGACAAACTAGGGAGATTTTCAACATCCCTTCTTTTGGGTCTTTGGAAAAATGGAATTTTCATTTCTAGAGCTGCTAAGTCACCAAAGTGAACTATAAAAACCTAGATAAACAATACGTAAGAAACAATATTAAGACCTCCTCAGAACTAATTGCATTAAAAAATAATACTTCCTAACTAAATACTTCACTAAAAACTTAAAAGTAAATCAGAAATAGGCCGGGTGCGGTGGCTCACGCCTGTAATCCCAGCACTCTGGGAGGCCGAGGCGGGCAGATTGTTTGAGCTCAGGAGTTTGAGACCAGCCTGAGCAAGAGCGAGACCCCGTCTCTACTAAAAAGAAATAGAAAGAAATTATCTGGACAACTAAAAATATATAGAAAAAATTAGCCGGGCATGGTGGTGCATGCCTGTAGTCCCAGCTACTCGGGAGGCTGAGGCAGGAGGATCGCTTGAGCCCAGGAGTTTGAGGTTGCTGTGAGCTAGGCTGACGCCACAGCACTCACTCTTGCCAGGGCAACAGAATGAGACTCTGTCTCAAAAAAAAAAAAAAAAAAAAAGTAAATCAGAAATATCTAATTAAAAGATGACAAAATAAGTATGGACTGTAATTGCCTTATACATTCTGAGAGGTCTATTGATTTTTAAAAATTTATCAGGGTAGCCTCCATTCTACAAAATAGAATGAAAGCTCCCCATGATTTATTACATGATCATGCAATATGTGATTTATTCCTCTTACGTTTGTATTTGAAATACAAATATGCTGAGGATGTAAAAGGCCAAATTCTTTGCTATGTGACATCCTATGACCCAGGAATTTTAATTCCTACTTTTGTTGATATATTTCTTTTGAGCTCCAAATACAATATTTATGATCTGAATAAGTACATATTCTAATTAACCTTTTGTCAATATTGTTCAGTATTATGCTTTCTTTCTATCCTATAAGAGGGTGAGGGAAAGTGAAATACACATTGATTTATCCAGATTTAATGTTTTCCATGGTCATCAGGAATGTACAATATTATAATTTTCTAAATACTATAGAATTTTGGTTTCTTCCAGCAAAAATCTTTTCAGGTGCTTTATTTTTCATGTGATATATTTGCTATACTCACTCTATAAAACATTAAGTATAACGATACTTCTTAACCAAAATGGATAAACAGCCCCCCCTTTAAAAACCTACATACTTAAATATTGAGGTGAAAAGTATGCTTTGCACCCAAATCAGAATCTTGCTATTAGATTTGTCTGCTTTTTCCTCATAAAATGATCTGCTATAGTTTAAAAACTTGCTTTGGTAAAGAATAGAAAAAGAGCGCTGTTATCAGAAACAAAGGCTTGTTAAAGGTACTATTGAAAATAATTGGCTTTTGTTCATTAGTGACTAAATCTATTTTGTAGCTTGAAAGAGCTAAGAACAGATTGCTTCCCTCAGATTGCTAGCAAAGAAATGTTTTCATCAATTAATATTCTTTGCTAGGAACAGTTTTTCCAGTGCTATTTTTCAAATGGAATAATATGTAAATAGGCCTGTCCAAAGGACAATTCTTGGGCTTTTGACTTTAAGGTCTTAGAGTATAATAATTATGGCATTCCAGTTCAGAAGCGTGGTAGAAAACAACAAACAACTTATGTTTCAAACAGAAAATTCACCTTAAGAAAAAGTTGCCATAAGTAGCCGTTCCTTCAAATTAAATGAAAGGAACATCACCCACAAATGATGCTAGTCTTCCTCCTCTCATCAGGCTTTTGTCCAACATCTCAGGATAAGAACAGGAAAAGAGATGGGAGTGGGGAAGAGAGTGTTGTTGCAAAAGGCCCAGAACTGTAAAAACACACTATTCCACTCCCTCCGTACTGTTCCCGCACATTAGCATTGTTCTCTCTTCCAGCCTGTGCTGGAGCCAGTACCGTTTTATGAGGGTCACCATCAATTACTGTGTGCCAGATACTACCATAAGAGCTTTACCTATTTTGACTCATTTAATTATCACAATAATGTTTGGGTAACCCTGTTTTTCCCATTTTGCCTGTGGAGAAACAGTTGCTGAGTGACAGAGACTAGATACAAACCAAGGCAGTCTGGCACCAAGGGCCACACCCCTCACCTTTCCATTCTACTCCCACTCAGTGAAGGGAGATAACTCACAGGTAGTGGCTCCTCAACGCATAGAAGTGGATCTCTTTCATAGTGTTTGTTTGTTTGTTTGTTTGTTTGTTTTAGTAAACAGCTGCTCCCTTGTTAAGGTAAGGACAAATATAGGAAAAAGAAGGCAAGACATAAGTAGAAGGGGAGAGACATATCTTGAACAAAGAAAAAGGTTGAAGGTAGGAAAAGGTATTGAAAGATAGCTTACAGAAAACTGAAAACAAAGAGGGTGGTAGGAATGGACTGAAGGGCTATACCAAAGTGATAAACATTTTTGGTAAATTTCCTTCAAAGGAAAAAAAATCCAAAATTTAGAGTGAGATCATGTAGTATTTCGTCTTATACACAAATTAATTTAGACCCAGGAAATATGTCAGTCTGATTGATCCATTTTACAGACCAGTAAATATGGGGCCAGAAAGATGAAATGCCTTGTCCAAGACTTGAGGAAGCCAGTAGGATAAGCAAGGCTAGAACCTAGCCAGACCTCCTGACTTTGAGCTCAGTGCTCTTCTACTAACTATATTAAATACAATGTGTCAATTTCGATAACATAATGAATGGTTACAGTGTACCATATTAAAGATTAAATACAAAATACCTCAAGTTATCACCTTCTCAATAGTCAAATAACATTGTAGAGGAGCAGTGTAGATAGAGTAGTCACTCATATCCGCAAGGAGAATTCTTAGTATAAATCCATAATTTTTTCCTCCAGTGTTTTATCCCTAAAAAATTTTTAAAATTTATATTATTTTAGACTTAGAAAACTTAGTCACATGCACATGCCCACACACATATATAGCAAACATGGTGAAACGATTAAATCTTATTGATTTCTTCTTCTTTATGAGGGAGATAAATAAGTTTGAATAGAAAGAGTCAAGCTGGGCATTATTTGGTGAGTTTTAATGCTTATTTATAATCTCTAAATTATAATCTCTTAAATCTTCTTTATAGCCCTAAAATTTTATAATTTTAGAAAGTTGATAATTGAAAAAAACATTGGATTAAAATATTAAATGTAAGTGTATTTGACCATGAGATTATGATATACCACCTAAGATAAGCCTATGAGATAATTGTTTCTAGTGGCTTCAAAAAAAGGGAGAATTATAAGAAACTGATAAAATGGTGATGATTATGTTACCTATGGGATTTCAAATTATGTTAGTTAATGAATTTTTACCTAATGTTAACAAATAGAAGGAAGGACACAAAAAGAAAAAGTTGATGTAAAGTAGAAATGAGGCCTTTTCTGAGATAAACTATTAGATACCAAAACCCTCTGTGTTTATGTTCAGATACAGCTACAGTAACATGCTCATACAAAAAATTCAGAAGCTTACACAGTTTACATTTTTTAAAGTTTAAAAGTTAATAATTAATGTCTGTAAGAAGTGTAGAAGTACATTAAGCCTCATTTTCATAGATTGGGATAGAGGCAATGGAAAAATAAGTGACTTTTCGAAGGCCAAATAGTATAATAAATCAGGTTTTCAATTGACCATAAAAATGTTTTAATTCTGTATGGATTTTTTTCTTTTTTCAAATTCTCTACTTTATAGCCATTTCCTTGGCTTTCTTCCTATTGTGTTTTTGTTATTTATGTCCCATTTTCACATCATTTGGATGTGTCAAAAGAAGACTAATTTTCTCAATACCACTGAAGACTTCATTGACCTTTCTCAGTCAATAACGATCAGTGTCCCTGAAATTCAAATATGACTTATTGGAGGTAAATGATCTAAGTGATCTTTAAGACAAAGAAAAAAAAGCAAAAGAATAACATTAAAATATAGTCTTTCAAAGATTTACTTCTAGTAACTAGGGTAAACAGAAGAGAAAAAAATAAAAAAAAAACCAATAAAACAAAACTGCAGGGAAAAAAATGAACATTTTATCTAAAGATATTCTACTAAAACTGTGAGCTCTTCATCACATACCTTTATTACTAAATATTTTTGAGCACACATTTCCAAAATTACTTATTTTAAATTTTTTAAATGTAATATTGTGCTAATACTATGTAAATTGTAAAATACAAATATGGAAATATCTAAATATAAGAAAAAAGATATATAGTATTGACACGTAGATTATTGATAATTCTAATAACTTTTAGGGAGAATTACATGATGGAATATGTTTCATTATCTCAAAAATCTTGATTTAATACCTGGTCATAGAAAGATTCAAAGTCTAAGATCAGTTGATTCCCACACTTGGCTTTAACAAATATCATAGCTAAAATAGATACCAGAAAATATATGAAAGAGGTACAAAATTGGTTTCATGTAATCAGTTATGACACAAATTTCAATTGCATCCACCAATTATGTAAAGGTTGTAGTTTAGTCTTTTTTTCTACTAAATTTCTGGCTTGCCTGATGTCAATCAGTTTTCCTTCCAAAGTGGTTTTTTGTTGTTTTTTTTTAATGTTTAATAAATCAGGTCTAAATCCACTGAATTGCCATTTGGAAGATTTTTAATAATGTTAGAAAATTGTTTCCAAATTTATTAAGTGTTCATATATATGAGTTTTAATATGTACTTATATCACTTTTAAAGTTTTTATTTATAATAGCTTTATTGAGGAACAACATATTCCATAAAATACACTCATTATAAATGTATTATTTTTAATAAGTGTATAGAGTTGTGCAACCATCACCACCACCCAGCTTTAGGACATTTACATTGGCAGAAAATATTCAGTAATAACCACTTGCATTAAATCCTCCCATCCCAGTCCAAGGTAATCAATGGTCTGTTTTCTATCTCTGTATTTTCCTCTTTTTGGAAGTTACATATAAATGATGTCATATAACATGAGGCCTTTTATCTGTTTCTCTTAGCATAATGTTTTGGAGGTTTATCTATGTTGTACTATGTATCAGTAGTTCATTATTTTTATAGCTGAATAGTATTTCATTGTGCCACGTTTTCTTTTTCCATTCATCAGTTGATGAATATTTAGATTATTTCCAGTTGTTTGCTATTATTAACAATACTGCTATTATTCATGTAAAAGTCTTTGTGTGGACATACATTTTTATTTCTCTTGAAGTAGAATTGCTGGGTCATATGGTGTAAGTGTATGTTTATATATATATATTTTTTTACTTTTTTTTTTTTAAGAGACAGGGTCTCATGACATTGCCCAGGCTGGAGAGTACAGTGGCTATTCATGGATATGATCCAACTACTGACCAACAAAGGAGTTTTGATCTGCTCCATTTCAGAACTGGGCTAGTTCCCTCTTCCTAAGGCAACCTGGTGGTCCCCTGCTCCGAGGAGGTCATCATATTGATGCCAAACTTAGTGTGGACACCTGATTGGCATAGTGCACTACAGCCCAGAACTCCTGGGCTCAAGGGATCCTCCCACTTCAGCCTCTCAGGTAGCTGGAACTACAGGCACGTGCCATCACACCTGGCTATCTTTATATTTTTAAGAAATTGACAAATGATTCTTCAGATTGGTTATACCATTATACATTCTAGTCAGCAATTTATGAGGGTTCCAGTTTTTTCACATCCTTGTCATCACTTGGTATCATCAATCTTTGCCTGCTACCCACCCTATGAATAGTAGTAGTGCAGTGGTATCATATTGTAGTTGTAATTTGCATTTCGCTAATGATCAATGATGTTGAGCACATTTCCATGTGCTTATTAATCATTTGTATACTTTTTGGTGAAATGTCTATTAAAGTATTATGCCCATTTCTAATTGAATTGCTTCTTATTTTTGACATTTAGAAATCCTGTATCAGATAGGACCTAGGAAAATTTTTCCCAGTCTGTGATTTGTCTTTCCATTAACTCACTGGTTTCTTTTGAAGAGCAAAATTTATCATTTTGATAAAATCCAATTTATCCATTTCTTTTATGGATCACAATTTTGGAGTCATATCTAAGAAATCTTTGCCAAAAACAAAGTCACAGAGATTTTCTACTGTTTTCAGAAGTCTTAGCATTTTAGCTCTTACATGTAGGTCTGTGATACATATTGAATTAATTTTTTTCTGTATTGTGTGAGGTAAGAGTTTAAGTTCATTATTTTGCATATGGATATCCAATTGTCCCAGCAGCATTTCTTGAAAAGACACTCCTTTCACCATTGATCTGCATTAGCATCTTTGTTGAAAATCAATTGACCTTAAATGTAAACACTGTACCTTCTATTTCATTAATCTCGGTGTCTATCATTATACCAAACTATATACTATTAATATTATTGTAGCTTTATAGTAAGTTTTGAAATTAGTATTGTAATTACTCTTACTTTGTTGTTCCTTTTTCAAAATCATTTTTGGTAATCTTAGTCCTGTGTATTTCCCCTGCCATCTAAGCACTTAACAGGCCTGACCCTGCTTAGCTTCCAAGATCAGATGAGACTGGGTGTGTTCAGGGTGGTATGGCCATAGACTGTCCTATGCATTTTCATTTTAAAATTGGCTTATCAATTTCTACAAAAATGCCTGCTGAGATTTTGACACGGACCACATTGAATCTACATATTAGAGGTCATATGCTTTCTTTTTCTAAAATTTATTCCTAAGTATTTTATTCTTTTTCATGTTATTGTGAGTGGAATTGTTTTCTTAAGTTCATTTTCAGATTGTTAGTTCCTAGCATATAAAAATACAATTGATTTTTATATATTGATCTTGTATTTTGTGACCTTGTTAAATTCAGTTATTATTTCTAGTAGCTATGTATCTATTTCTTTAGGATTACATGTGTATATATACATATATATATATATGTATATAAGATCAAGTCATCTGTAAATGAGGACTGCTTTAATTTTTTTCTTTCCAGTCAATATACCTTCAATTTATTTTTATCTTTCTTTCCTTATTACACAGGCCTCCAGTACAATGTTGGATAGAAGAGGTGAGAGTGGACACCCTTATTTTATTTTCCTATCCAAGTACTAACCAGGTTTGTCCCTGCTTAGCTTCTGAGATCAGCCCAGATCAGGTATGTTCTGGGTGGTATGGCCATAGACTTTATAGTCTTAGAAGGAAAGCATGATGTCTTTCACCATAAATATGTTCTTAGCTATCGGTTTTTCACAGATTGATTTTATCACATTGAGGAAGTTCCCTTCTACTGCTAGTTTTTTGAGAATTTTTATCATGAATGGGTGTTGGATCTTGTCAATTGCTTTTTCTGCATGCATTGTCATCTTCGTTTTTTCCCTAATTTAAAAAATTTACTAAACTACAGAAAAATGTGGCAGTTCTCATTCCTGACAAGATGCACTAGCAAGTGCTGTTGACTTCCTCTCCTGATCCAACCCCAGAAATGCACAGAAGCTGTAACCAGCTGTGTGGGAGTTCTGTGATGACAAAGTTAGCTTACCTGATGTGTTTAAAAAAACAAACAAACAAACAAGAAACCGTGGCCAAAGGATGTAAAGGGCCAGGCACCATGGTTGGAGGATAGGGTAGAGGAAGAGGTCTTGCATACGATTACTTTCTCTCCCCTACTCCTCTAATATGCTTATTTCTATCCCTATGAAACAGACAAAGAGTTCTGGAGTTAAGAAAATAATGAGGTCATATTTTCCGAGGATTTATTTTTGGAGAACTTCGAATCTAGTGTTTTACAACAGCAGTATAGTGTGGCGATCATTTGATGTCTCAATGTTGGCACTGAGTAAAGAGCTGCTTTCCAAATGGAGAGTGTTGACTTGCCAGGTGCCCTGCATCTGTCTGACAGCCTTCTTTTGCTTTGGGCTTTACTCAAAGCTGCTGGCTGTGGATGGGCTCTGACAGTAATTAGCACACTTCCAACGTAGGTCTATTTATGATGTGTCACCTTCATTTTTGAAAAACAGTTTTGCTACATATTGAATTCTTTATTGACAGTTTTTTCTCTCAACACTTCGAATATGTCTTCTACTACCCTCTTGTTTCCTTTGTTTCTAATGAGAAGTCATGTGTTAACTTTACTATGGTTCCTTTGTGCAAAATTTGTTATTCTCTTGATGCCTCAAAATTTCCTTGTTGTCTTTGTCTTTCAGCAGTCTAAGTTGTATCTAGTTGTGGCTCTTTTTATATTTATTCTATTTGTGATTTGCTGAGTTTCTTGAGCTACAAATTTTATCAGATTTGGGAAGTTTTAAGACATTGCTTCTTCAAATGTTAAATATTTTTTCTATACCCATCTAACCCTCCTTTCCTCCTAGGGCTCGCAGCTTTCGTAAATAGGTACACTTTGATTTGATACTGTCCCTGATTTGTCCCAAGTCTCTGCAGCTTTGTTCATTTTTCTTCAATCTTTTTTTCTTTCTATCCTACTGGTCTATCTTCAAGTTCACTGATTCCTGTTCTGCCATCACAAATCTGCTGTGTAGTGAATTCATCGTGGTTATTACGTTTTTCAGCTCTAAAATTTTTCATTTTTTATAGTTTATATTTGTCTATTGAGAGTCCCTATTTGATGAGTCATTTTTCCTTTAAGTTTTTAAAAATACTTACAGTAGCTGTTTTGAATTAGTTGGGAGCCATTCAGAGTATCTGGGCTTATTTTCCTGAATTTCAGTCACACTTTCCTGTGGGATTTTTTTGTTTTTGTTTTTGTTTTGGCACATCTCCTAATTTTTTGTTGAAAACTTGGCATTTTAAAATAGATAAAATATTATAGCAATTTTGGATGACATCTGATTTTCCTACTAAGAGGTTTTTTTAATTGCTGGAACTTAAACTTCAGAATCTTTTCTTTCTGCATTGTGTGGCCACTGATCTCTCTGATAAATTTTCTTTTTCTTTTTTAGCTTAGTTCCCCCCAAAATTAGTATAAATCTATAATATAAATGTAAGTTCTAGTATTTTCTTCCCATACCAATGGTGTAGCAAAATAATTCTACTCTGAGAAAAGCAATTATATTGTTCATTTTCTCAAAGTTCTCCTCCTAGCTCCAACTTCAAAGGCGGAGAACTGAGAATTGAGGAATATAGGGCTTTGACAAGGGAGAGTAGAGGGTATAGACACCACACTAAATAACACTCTTTCACTCAACTTAGGTTAGCAGTATTTGGTGCTAGATAGGTAATTCATTTTCTATTCTTTGCTTACTAGAAAATTTTTAGACTGTTGTTACTCTTCACAGTCCAAGTCATAACATATGTTTTCTTTTCTTGTAAAATATTTGCATAATTTTTAATAAAGTCTTTTGATTGCAAGGAACAGAGACTGAATAAAGGCAAACCAGGAAAAGAATTGGGTGGAGGTGATTATAGGAAACAGAAGTCTCCATGGAACAATAAAAAAAAAAAATGAAGCTTCATGGGGAGAATAATTTTCCTCTATCTTCCTAAGTTCATCTCTGCAAATTAAACTGATAAAAGACAAATTGACAAGAGAAGAAACAGATTTCATTACATATATACACACAGCGGTTCACAAATATGACTCAAGGAGGCAGTTAGAATTTTGAACTTACATGCAATCTTAACATAGGGGGTTGAGTGTGACGAAGAGGCTAGACAAAGGAAAAGGTTTGAGGATTCTTTGGGGGTGAAGGAATTAAGTTATGGGAAGGTGACTAGCAAATATATGGTAAATAAAGGTTAGTAAGGTTTGTTATGTGCTTGAGAGTTCTCCTTGGAGTAGTTCCCTTCTTACTGGAGAAGGGAGACACCTCCTTTACAAATGGAAATTTATGGCCTGCTTTTTTTGTTGTTGTTTTTGGTTTTGGGGAGGGTTTTATTTTTGTTTTGTTTTGTTTTGTTTTGTTTTGAGACAGGCTCTCACTGTCATCCAGGCTGGAGTACAGTGGCATGATCATAGATCACTGCAGCCTCAAACTCCTGTGATCTCCCTGCCTCAGCCTCCTAAGTAGCTTGGGACCACCAGTGCAGGCCACCATGCCTGGTTAATTTTTCTTGTTTTTTTTGTACAGAGTCTTGCTACATTGCCTAGATTGATCTCAAACTCCAAGCTTCAACCAGTCCTCCTGACTTGGCCTCCCAAAGTACTGGGATTACAGGCATGAGCCACAGCACTTGCCCTATGCCCTGCTTTTACACACACACACACAAAAAGGGGGTGAAGGAAAAACAGCTTTTCCTGCATCTGCTGTTTCTCAACTGCCATCAGCACTAGTAATCCGTATGCCAAAGTAGCATATTTTGGAGTAGTATATTGTGGTCCCTTCAGTAGGAACCCAGAAAGCATCAGGACCAAGGCAGCTGCTCTCTCTGGCTCACTTCTCTCAATTTCAAATTCCCAGGAAAAGAATCTGATTGGCATTATTACAGGTCAGGGGTCAATGACCCCAATGGATTGGCTACATGTGAGTCAAGTACCCACAGGGGCTGATGCCATACCAGATGCAGAGTCATGAGTCATGCATGGCTGCTTTCTTCAAGGGCTGTGGATACAGGTACTAGGAACATGTCTATTACACATACCAGATGTTTGATACTGTTCTGATTTTATGAAGTTGTTAAATTGTCATGATTCCACTGTATTCCAAGAGACAGAGAAACCTAGATGTTTCATATGGAAAAAAAAAATTAAGTAACCCTCATTTAACTTGCTTGGCAAAGCTGAGTTTCAACTGCTTTCCCTCAGACATTTTATAGCTTTAGCTCTGAACATGATAACTTCATGCCAAAGCACACACAGCCAGTCCTTGTCACACAGGTCCCCTCCCTCTAACCTGGTAGAGAGAAAATCTGAGGCCTTTCTCTCTTTGGAGGCTAAATGGCAAAACCTCTACTCTGTTCAACATATACCTCACTTTTGCACAGCAAACATCTAATCCCATCTTTTTCTAATTAACTCCCAACATTCTGATTCCAATTTTTCATTGTTGGAAGTCAAGTTCTCTCAAGGACTGAAAAAAAAGGACTAACGAATATTGGCTTTTCTTAGCGTGGGAGGCACTTCAGAAATCTAAGGCACTGGAAAGGACACAGTCATGACCATGACAAGGATCCTATCCTCTTAAGGAAAAGGCTCACATGCAAATAACTACACCATACGACATAGAGTGTTAAGTGTAATAACATAATGAGGCAGAAGTCTCCCTCTCCAGAGTGGGGTAGGGACAGGAAACTTCCAGAAAAGTCTAAGTAACTGTTGGGCTAGGCCTCTAAGGCAGGGGAGGATTTTCTCATACAGAGAATGGAGCTGGGGGTGGGGCACTGCCAATCCTGTAACCACCAGAGAACTATTATTAAAACCTAGCAACCCTCCTCAGGCCTGGTTTATTCCTGTGCTTTCCCTCATTTGCCACCTACCTTTGTTTCAAGATTCCTCTTTAAAAACAAAACTCAAAGACTATCAGTATCGTGTGCTTTTTGGAGTTTTTATCTTCACTGCTCCCACTTACTCTGTAGACATCCAAGTGTTAGAAGAGAGATGGTGTTCGTTCCTGCTTCCCCTACTCCTCCTCGCTGTCTCTGCTATGTCTTTTAAAGGAATTTACTACTAATCATTATGGGCTAATATAAACATAACAAACATTGGAAAGTTACAAAGTTTTCACAATCTTAAAAGGTTCACGTTGATTTCTTTCTGAGCTGGCAATAGAAAAGTTCTTTGGCTTTCTGCTGTTTACTTTTGTTCTTGAGGGTGGAGTCAGCAAACCTCTTTAGTCTTTCTAACCTTGCCCTAGGCCCTACAGGCAGCCTGAGCTGAGGCCCCTTTTCCCAGCCCTACTTCCTAACACTTTACCCAAGGTGGTTTAAACTTTCCTCTTCTCAAGTACACCATTTGCATTCCTGTGGATCTTCAGGCTGGGTGACAATAGTTTCCCTCCCTCACTGGAAATCTGGGATTAGGGCACTGCAACTTGTAAGCAAAGAATATTTTTGTAAGAGAGAAATTAATTGGCAAAATAGCTAGGACTTTGAAAAGAAGGAGCCACAATCTTCAGAATCATCTCAGTTGTATAAAGGGCCAAAACATTGGAGGTGAAAAAGTAGAAGACTCAAGAAATTCCCTTTAGACTGATTCTTGGTTAAAGGAAGGGCCAGTAGATGGAGATGGAGGTAGGGGAGAGGGAAGGTAGTTTTACAGAAGGTCAGATATGTGGAAAGCTTAGGAAAATCTTTGGAGAAGAGGGTGTAACACATAATCTAAGAGGAAAATTATAATCAATAGAGCAAAATCCCAGTGGAGAGAAGATGGCCTGTGTTTAGGAGCACAAGTGGAGTATGAGTTAGAAGAGGACTGTAGACACTCAGCCAGGACTGAAAAAGGTGAAGATGTGTGAAAATTGAGACTGAGGTTTAGGTAAATTGAGGAACCTCATGGTGGATGGCTCAGTCAAGTGTAAAGGCAAGATCACTTGCAGAATTGAAGGAAGACCAAGTAAAGTGGGGGCTTGAGGAGGGTAGAAATAGGACAGGTTTAGGAGAAGTGGCCTGGATAATGTCCTTGGATAAATATAATATTTGGGATAATCACCCTCCTGATGAGGAAAGGAATTTAGAGAATCAGAATCAAGTCTGGATAGCATGAACTTCTAGTGGAATGATGTCATTTCTTAACCTTATCCAGCAGTGCTTAGTAGTGCAGGAGCAAGTTCAAAAGAAATCTTTCAACTAAATATAACAATGAAGAAAAAATTAATGTTGAGTGACAACTTATCTCAGGGGACATTATTTATGATAGATTTTAGTAACATTTTAATTATAACAAACATGAAATACACAATATAAAAATGCTCAAACATGTGATATGAGAAAAAAATTTTTTTAAATGATTATTGGAGTAAAAAGAAAAAGCTTTTTTTCCTTTCTTTCCATGCTAGCCTAAAGCAAGAAAAAAGGAAATACCCATTTTATTCTTTTCCATTAGACACATCTTCCATTCATTCGATGTTATTCAAATTAAAAACCAAATCATTGGTATCTTGTCAGTATATTCAAAAGGAATCTTATTTATAAAAATTTGCATTTTACTTTTTCTATTCTCCTATAAAGAAAAACACACACACACACACACACAAAGCCAGAAGAGGTCAAAACAGCTTATTTCCATGATGGCAAGGATGAGACAGCACTTTCTGACTCTGACAATCCCTTCCCGATTCTGAAAATATTCAAATGGAACATTCATATATTCACCTGTTTTGTGCCACAGTCCAACCCTGCACAGATTGTCAACCAAGTTCAAATTTTACTTCAAATTGTGGGAAGATGTTTTTCCAATCATGGTACCATATTAATATTTCTTATGTTACCTTTTTGTGATCTTCAATTTCAGTAAGATAACAACCAATAGCAAAGTACATTACCCAACTTAAAATTCAGAACATTAGTTAGACATATGTAGCTTGGACACACATTAATTTGTTTCTCTCAACAAAATATTCGTAATTTCCAAAACCCTATCAGGTTTTTCACACAATATGATCACTCTAATTTGAGGGTCAGTAACATAAACAGTCTTCTTACTAAAGAGATTGGTATAAAAACAGCAAAATCACGAAAAGAAGGAACATAAGAATATCAGTGGTATAGGCTAGAGCAATATCATGTTTAAAGGCCTAATATGTTCATGAAATTCCACGTTAGTAGTTGGTATCTAAATATGAAATTTATTGATAAAATAATTGGTATTGACAAACTAGCACAAAGTGACTTTAAATGATAGTAGAAAACTCATTATTAAAGCTCAAGATTTTTGTATGTAATGATTCTGTCCCTCAGTTCATTTCTTATCAAATTTAAATATAATCTGGAAAATAGAAAATAAAATCCATTAACTGTAATCTATTTCCTTTACTGTCTTGTGAAATCTTCAGAAGGCATGAAGGATTGACTCTGTTATCTATACCCTTCTCCAGCCGGTAAACTCTTAGGGGAAGGAATATGCACCTGTCAAGCTCATAGTGCAGAATGCGCACACAGGGATGTTTAATAAAAGTCTGTCAATGGGGAGATTAGAGGTTTGTTTTGGGAAGCAGGGAACACACTA
>RJWJ010034899.1:0-16977 GCA_004363605.1 Indri indri | reverse complement strand
TTCTTCCCCTTCTCAGTGCATGCCTAGCACCTGTTTGTTTTGTTTTGTTTTATTGTTTTTGAGACAAACACTATCACCCCAGCTAGAGTGCAGTGGTGTCATCATAGCTCACTGCAACCTCAAACTCCTGGGCTCAAGCGATCCTCCTGCCTCAGCCTCCTGAGTAGCTGGGACTACAGGTGTAGGCCACCACATCCAGCTAATTTTTCTATTTTTTGTCGAGACAGGATCTCGCCCTTGCTCAGGCTCATCTTGAACTCCTCCCTCGGCCTCCTGAAGTGCTAGGATTATAGGCACGAGCCATGGCACCTGGCCACATCTGGTATTCGTTCCCTTTGCCATGTTTCCAGATGGCTCGCGTTCCATTCTCCCTTCCTGTCCTTCTTCTCATGATCACTTTCAGCCTTTGCCCTTTTCTTCTTCTCCTTCCTCAACTTATGAGCCTTTCCGAGGCCTAGGCAAGTTATCTGGCATGACTCACAAGGATGTGTGGAAATCCCACTCAGCACCGTGCTGCCTCTAACTGAGCAGTACTGCTTTGTTTCCCCAAGAAAAATATTAGAGGCTTTTATTTACCAATTTAATGGCAAAGATCCTCCCTTCTCTGTTGCGTTTACCTGGCCTGGTTTGAGCTGGAGACCTGTAGGCAGGCAGGGCCCGATGGCGCGACTCCCCTTGTCTCATGGTGTCTCTTCTCCCACCTTTGCCATCTGCTCGGCTCCTGAAGCCATTTGGACCACTGTACACATACAGCCATTTTACCGCTGTACATGTAAGAGCCTTTTTTCTTTCTTTCAAAGGATTCCCTTGGATTTTTTCTCACTTGTCGTAGCTTTGAAATGTCCCCAGAGTTGTTCTGGAAACGCACTTCTCTTGTTTCCTGCTAATTGAAATGGAAGAGAACATGGCACTCTCATCCTTGGATTTGAACTTTCAGCTCAAGTCCTTCGGGTACGTTTGGAAAGACTTTCCTCCCCTCGATGTCCTTTCTGCCTTTCTTCTCCACAGCCCAATTGACTGGATGAACGTCATGGCCAAAACTTTGCCACTTAGAATTGATTAATGAAGTCATATTGTCAGCAGAACATTTCCACCTTCCAGATTGTCTTTCCTCTACACCTTCATTGACTTTTGCAGTGCACAGTAAATTGGCCTAGTGCTTGTCCGTGTTCGGTGCAGTTGCAGAGCAGGCCGATGGGGCCCCAGCCCCTCCCGCTCTCCCCCTGCTCGATGTCTTCCAGCCCAGGCCGGGTCGGGAGCAGACCTTCCCCCCACGCAAGTAAACCATGCTGTTGCTGAGCTTTTCTCTTTTCCTCTTTGTGTTATGGGTTCATCAGACTTTGGTAGTTCACCACCCAGTTTCACATTTTTGAGTTTGGTCTGGCCCTTTTCAATTAATTCAGAACAATCTCCAAATGTTGGCTGTGCTAAGTGAGAGAGAGCAGTCAAGATTCACTTGCCAAACACCGCTGGTTCCCTCTACATCAGTGTTGCATCTGTCCATGCCCCTACCCCGTGGCCAAGGGCACCAGCACTCTTAGGAGACGTCACCATCATTTTCCAGGAGAGTCCACAGAGCCTCAGAGGAAGAGTTTTTTACTGTCCTCATCTGACATAAGTTGTTGTCTTTTGTCATTGTGGGCCAAACCTGGGAATTAGGTAGGGGAGTTCCTGGGACATGGTAGGCTTTCAGTAAATAGCAAAGTGAATGAATGAGTCAAACTGGGGAGTATCTTTTTTTTCCCCTTCAAAATTAAATGACTCCAAAGAAGTAAAGCAGATTTTCATGTGCTATAAATTGACTGGAAGGTAGATTCCAGAATTTGAAAAGTTTTTTGAACAATGGTGGAGTTTTGAGGATAATAGGAGTAATAATGTCAAATACTTAAAAAGCACTTCCTACGTGTGTTAACTTGTTTCATTCTTAAAACAAATCAACGAGGTGGGTATAGGTGTGATTTTCATTTTATAGGTTAGGAAACTGAGGCACAGACACTTGCCCAAGATCAACAATTAGTAAGTGCCGAAGCTTGGATTTGAACCCACATGGTCTGGCTCCAGAGTCCTTAACCACAGCTCTGTTTTGTCTCTTTAAGTATATAGATAGGTGTATGGATTCCCAGGTAGATACTTTGAAGGACAATCCTTCTATGATAGGTAAGTTCTGGTTAGTTTATCATAAGTATTGTTAGACAGAGGAGTCCAAGTATGTGTTGGATACCATTGGCCTCCTAGGGTTAAACTGGACATCATTAAAATACAAGGACATGAGGAAGCACATTTGTTGAGTGACTCACTATTGCATTTGCTGCTCCTGACTTCTTTCCTAGTGCATAGTAGGCACATTCATTCTCTCTCTCTCTCTCTTTTTGGGAAGAGGATTGATACCCTTTGACTCATTGCCAGAGGTTGAAAGGAAGGATGTGAGATGGGACAAGCCTTTCCATAGTTCGTATTTCCTCAGGGACTCGGGGTTTAGGGGAGTGGAAAGGATGAGTTGTTCTTTTGACTGAGCTCTCGTAGCAGTTTGCTGTCTTTCATTTATAGGCCTTTTGTGCGCCATGTTGAAGGACTTGTTTACCGACCCGTAAATGTGGGCTCCGAGAAGCCGCTCTCTGCAACTCACTTGACTTTGTGTCTCTGGTGCCTGATACGCTGCCTGCTGCATCGTCCTCCTCGGCACACTACTATTTGCTGCCTGGCTGGCCGACCAAATGTATAATTTACTCCGCCTTTGTCACGAGGAAGCCTTAGTTGCTGAGGTAGTCCAAAAAATGTTGTTAAGCCTAGTACAACTCTCATTAGGTTTGAAATGAGACATCCGGAAGCTTCGCCTGCTTGTTCGCATCCCAGTGTGGATGGTTGTCACACCCTCCGTCACTATATCTAGGCTGCAGCTGGCTCGCTCCGTTGCTCAGGGAGAGTCCTTTGCTAACGAGGCCAAGGTTGTGGGTTTGATCCCTGGCCCCTGACTGCAGCGAGCCATCTGTCTTCACAAAGGCATGTCACTGGATACGAGGGGAGGAGCATGTGCAGGGGGAGAAGCTGGAGTCCATTCTGGGAAAGACAGCTCCCTGACAGCTGGCCAGGGCGTCCTTTTGGACCGTGAAGGATGTCTTTTTCTTCTCCCACTTTCCATCTCTGGATATCTGGTTTTTATTTCAGACTTTTTCAAAATAGGTGATACTGAGGGTTACATAAATGAAAGGGAAGCCAATCTGAAGCCTGAGAACTGAGAACAGTTGACCTAGAAGATACAATGGCATATTTCTGGTTTTCTAGGGCTACAAGTGTTGACAATGTCCAGAATCCTGATGGGATGTATTTCATGATGTAAGAAGTAGCTTCTGGTCCCCTTTGTAATCAAGAAGCCTCTTTTCAGCAAGGAGGATGGGGAAAGGGATTTTAGAATATAAGATTATGTTCAGTCTTTTCTTTCTTTTTGGGGCACTCAGCTTTTTAAGTGTCGTGGGTACCTAGCTGGTTCTGTGAACAAGGAGAGGTGGGTACAAAGAGGGCTTTTGCCCTCCAGATGATTGCAGTTTGGCTGGTGTACAGATGTAAGTTCAAATGAAAATCAGCGCGGTAAGTGCCATCTAGGCTGAAAATGCATACAGAGTTGTGGGAGCACCCGGGCAGCAGCGCCTGTCTCTTCCTGTGGAAGCTAGGAAAGTTTCCCAAGGTGGGCCTTGGTCCTGGGTCTTGAAGGTTCTCTTAGAGTTCCCTGGGACCCTTCAGACAGAGAGGAGTGTATGGGAAGGCACAAGGGCAGGGAAGTTTTCCTGAAATGCCCAGAAAGTTTTTTTTAAAACCTCAAAATCCTCAGTATCCCCACAGCTCTCTAGAAACTATTAGGCCAGCTTGTCACTTGGTGTAGGAGTACTGCTCCCCCAGGTCCCCACACTGCAAGGAAAGCCCCTGAGGGTGTAGGAGACATATCGTAGGTAGGAGAGGCCCAGGCTTTGCTGCCTGCTGGTCCCTGCTCAGTGAGAACGGAGACAAGAAACAGGTGGGAAATATATCCCCTTGTGGTCTTGGTTCATTCAGCTCGTGATGGTTCTGACTTTCATTCACTCAACGCATATTTCTTGAGCACTTCCTGTATGCCCAGCTCCATTTGAGAGCCTTGGATCATGTCAGTGAGAAAAACCAAGGTCTGTGTCTTGGAGGCGCACACATTCTTGGGGATGTGAATCCATCTAAGCTCCCTAAGGCAGGGATGGTACCCTTGTTCACCATCGCATCCTCAGGGGCCAGCCTGGAACCTGATATGAAACATCGCTCAATAATTGTTGAAATAGCCTACTGCTTAAGAGTTTCATAAGTACTAGTTGGTAAGAAAAAACATGGAAAAAGGCAAATGATTTCTTTGCTGTAAGAGATCTATTGTTGTGTTAACGTGTAATTGATCTTTAGTTACAAAATTCTTAGTCACAGAGGAGAAAAAATACTGAATATACTCCAGCAGGGGTACTTTTCCCTCATTACCCAAGAACTTGACATCCACTAGAAAAAGTCTTTTATTCACATCACTAATGTGATGTTTGCGTGATAATGACAGGCGATACTGAATTTAAGTGTTTTGTTGGCCTGGGTCAAACTTGAAGGTCAGAAGATAATTTGGAAGGACAAGTTAAAGGGAGGAATTGTCTTTTCCCACCCAGCTCCCAAGAAATGAAAGAAGAAATAAAAAAACGTATTGTGCTGGCATCGAAGTTCCACCCCTCACAAGCTGAAATGGTTCTCAAGTCCTGAGTTTCTCCGAGCCTTGGTTTTCCATTTTGATTTTGGAGCTCAGGCTTCCGTCCCATATACATTTCCCCCTTGGTTTGATAGTACAGAGGGACAGGTGACAATATTAAAGAGCTGAGAATATTGTTCAGAGATGTCAAACAGAACAGGACAAAACCAGGCGCTTCTGGGAGCTTGCAGGTAAGAATGTACATTTCGGAGCCCAGCCTAGGAAAACGCTGTGGCAGGGCCGGAGGGGGACTGCAGCCTGTGGCCAGGAGGGAGGCTCAGGAAGGAGGGCAAGTGCTGGAGCGTCAGTGCCCTCTCTGGGTGTCCTGATGGCCTGTGAGGGCCAGCGCCGATCGTCAGGAAGTCATGCTTTTGTGCTGACTAGGGGCCAGCAAAGAAGCCCTGGTAAGGAGGAGGTTCAGCAGCAGGAGGATGAAAAGAAAAGGGAGGAGAAGAAAAAATGGAAGTAGGTCGAGGGAAGAGCAGAATGTGTCCCTGTGAAAAGTGGTAGGCTTTCCTGCCAGAGGGGAGACAGGGTCTGAACAAGACCAAGGCTGTGGGACACTGTCCTGAGCTCTCCCTGCCTGCTTGGGGACAGACAGTGAAATTCGTGCCCGAAAGCAGGGTTCTGCCTGCCTGACAGGTTGAACAAGCAGCTGGTGCTCCGGGGACTTGTGGGCCCTTTGCTCCTTGGTAATAGCGGAGCCGTTGGGATCCTTTCCACGTGGAGAGCAGTGCACCCAGCTCAGGAAGCTTGCCAAAGCAAAGGCAGGAGATGAACCCCAAGTTCTGACAGCTTGCCAGAGCGCCCGCTGCTCAAATGCTGGCCAGAACATTTGTTTTGAGAATAGTTTACCGTAATGAATTCTGACATCATTGCACTCTCTCAGTCAAGGGTGTTGAAATGGAATAAATGACCTGATGTCAGGGGTCTGTGGAAACCCTCAAAACCAGGGAGATTCCCTTGGCTGTCTTGTCTTCATTTTGGAGTGGGGATTTTAAGTAACAGTTCATTCTACATATTTAATGGATCTCAACATTTTAATAATAAACATAGTTTAGAGATACGAAGGCAATCATGTGGGTTTTGTTTACTTCCCTCAAATCGGGTTATCTCACAGCGTTTGGAATGTAATTCGTGCAAATTAATTTCTATTTTTCATTCCTTTCTATCATGATTATCTATGTAGCTTAAAACAAATTTTTTTCCTGCTCTCATGGTAACAGTGGAAGCGATTAGTTGGATGAAATTATGTGATTTAAAAATGTTTGATTCGTATAGGACTTGCTGAGAATTGTGTGTTTTTGCATTTGGGGTACCTTAAAATGCGCAGTCTCTCACCTCCAGTCCTTTCCTTGCTGTCAGGTTGTGCTGTGGCTGGGTGGGATCCGGGCACAGCCGTCCTTCCCTGGGGCCACCGTCTTTTGAATAGGCCACTGCCTCGGGCCTTCTCCGTCTAGGGTTATTGTGGATTCTTTGTTTACCAGCAGGATTCTTCCCAGCTTGAAGAATTTGATTCTGAATCCTAAACTCTTTCCAACAATAAACTGTAAACAGTTTGAGAAAAACTCACATTGGCTTCAAAGGCTGCATTGGAAATACGCACCCAGTTGCGGTTTTGCCTGATCATGTGTGTGGCTCCTTCAGTCAGGAAGTCTTCCTCTGTTTCTCCACCAGAGGGCCTCGGTCCTGCATGGGAGAAACCATCGTGCACCTTAAAGGGGAATTGAATTTCTCTGTCCATCTTTCTCTCTTTAGGCAGCCGAGGGCATTACCCTCAGACACTGGGCTTCACCTGGGCCAACGGATTTTCTTTCCAGTTTTGAACCAGTACCTAGGAGTATCTCACTAGCTGTCATCACTGGAGCACACAGAATTGATGTTATAAATATATTAAGTAATTTGCATATTAATGGTGCAAAGCACAGACCTGAGCTCTTGGATTCCTATTTTGTTCTTTCCTCTAGAGTTACACTTCTGTTTGCAAGCTCTCATTTACCCAGGAAGGTAATAGAATATGGTAGAAAGCTCCCAGCTCACTCTCTCACTAGGTTTATGAGCCTGAGCAAGCCCTTTCACTTCTGTGTCATAATGGACCAGCTTGTGTTGGATTGTTTATAGCTAGAAAATTCTGTGCTTCTATAACTATCTAAGTAGCTCATTCTGCAAGGAGGGCATAGGAGGCATTCTGAATGACCAATTCTTATTTGTAGCCTTCCCCAGGGTATAACATTTAGATTTGATACTGCTTATTCAAGGCCTAATTTTCCCTAGTAAATCATCCCTTTCTGTGAGGGTCTTCAATTATGTTTTCTCGGCCAAACGCTTATTTCATACAGTGCAAAGTATGAGTGTGAAAAATAAATATGAAAAAGGAAATAACTTTCCTTTTGTACATAGTAGGAACTTAATTAGTGATTCTGGAATAAAATTAGACTACCATATCCATACCCATGCCTTTTTTAGCTGTAGCTATTTCCTTCCCTCCATGTTACTTAAGAGAACCAAGCTTCAGTCCAAAGCAAATGCACTTTGTTGCCTGTGAACATGGATTGCATAAAAACAAATGAAGGAGAAAGCAGAGTAGATTGCACGTCTCAGGGCCTGTTACCTGATTTTTATTCATGTCCCTGTTAGAGTTCCTTTAGTGCTGCTTGGAGTCCTGAGCACAAGCTTGTCTTTTTATGCCACCATAAAGCTTCTGATCTGATATTATCTGACATGTGTGGGTGAGAGGACTATGGGAGTATTTATATACCTATGCCAGTAAACCATTATCTTAAAGTTCTCGGGCCATTCTTGTGAATGAGAGCACTGGGATGTTGTGTAGGTATAAGATATGAATTAATAGCCCTCGTGAGTGCTCATAACTTACAGAACCCACGTTCAGCTTGATTTAATACCTTTGCATGGTTTGAAATGTCATCCAAGAAGAGAGCCAAATACCTAGAGCATCTGCCGCAGTCTGCAGAGACTGACAGGTTTGCACTAGCTGACCTGTGCTGTGGCTTTTTGGAAAGATGAGATGTGTTCTAATGAGCAGGTTATAAATATCACCAAGTTATGTCATAGGTGGTGGCAGCGCTCAATGTAAAGGGACCAGCTGGAAAGTGTTCCCAGCCGAACCGGCTGGGCAGTTTTCAGAGAGGACAAGTGGGGCTTGAATATATTGACCAGGATGTTACTAAAGAATTATTTGTGCCTTAATGAAATACGTCACTCAAACATGTCTCTGTGAGGTGTGTGGGGCAGTGAGGTGAGATGTGTTCTGGTCACACTCAGGAAGCTCGGGTTCCAGTCATGACACTTGGTCTCAAAACAGGCCTCTGACCTGTTGCTTCTTATTGTCAGTGCAGGGTTCAGAGAAGTTGGTTTGATGAATTTACTAGACAGTGATTTATGTTTTCAAAGATGCAGAGTGGTTGCTTGGTGGAGTCCCTGATTTTTCGTACCTTTTGTCTTTGTCCTGCCCATAAAAATTGCAAAAAAAAGCCTTTACCCACATTACACACAGTGCGTTGCTGATATTCCTGTACCCTTTTGCCCAGTGGTGCCACCTACCTTTTAAATGAAAATATAGATTTCACCCCCACTCCACAGAGCCATTCTAAATTTGAAGGTAGACTCTTGTAAGAGGTCTTGATTTTTTTTATTTGTCGGCCTCAGAACTGATTTTCAGATTTTATTTTCTTGAGAAAGTTTGGTAGGGGTTAGAAAGCACAAAAGACTATCAATCTTAGGTCATATTTTTCGGAGTTGACCAAAGATGGATTAACATATGCAGAATAGCTGTTTGCTTAAAATCTAGCCAACAGATTTTAAGTAGACAAAATGCATTGAAATATGCATATAAAATATTTAATATTAATACGCGCCAGTTAGAAACTCTGTCAAATTCTGTGTGCACACAGGAACTTGACAAGAGGAGTCGGAAGATTTAGAGAGCTTCTCAGAGCAGTTGAAACGAGAACAACTCAAAACCTGCGAATGGTAAGTGTGACCAATGACTCATTTGAGGCCAGCACAGTGCTTGTCTCATCTATGTTTACATGTGCATGTTTTTATGTTAATATATAAATAGTAACCCATTTACAGCATACGATTCAATGGTTTTTAACATATTCGCAGAGTTGTTTAGCTATCACTAATATTTAATTTCAGGACATTTTAATCAAAAGAAGCTATACTCATTAGTAGTCACTCCCCATTTTCCCCTTCCTCTAGCTCCTGGCAACTGCTCACTTATTTAATACTTTCTGTTTCTATGGATTTGCCTGTTTTGGACATTTTATATAAATGGAATTATATAATATGTGGCTTCCTTCACTGATCATAATGCTTTCAAGTCTCCTCCATGTTGCAGCATGTATCAGTATTTCTTTCCTTTTTATTGCCAGATAATACTCCATTGTGTGCATACATCACATTGACTTATCCATTCATCAGTTGGTGGACATTGGGTTGTTTCCACTTTGGGGCTATTACAAATAATGCTCCTATGCATGTTCATGTACAGGTTTTTATGTGGACATACGTGTTCTTTTCTCTTGGATGTATACCTAGAAGTGGAATTACTAGGTCGTATGCTGACTCCGTGTTTAACATTTTGAGGAACTGCCAGACTGTTTTCCAAAGCGGCTGCACCATCTTACATCCCCACCAGCAGTTCCAAAGGTTCCAATTCCTTCACATCCTTGCCAACGCTTGTTATCTTTTGAGCCGTAGCCATCCTAGTGGGCATGCAGTGATATCCCAGTGTGGTTTTGATTTGCCCTTCCCTGATGGCTAACGATGTTGAGCATCTTTCCATGTGCTTGTCGGCAGTGCTCTCTCCTGAAACGTAAGAAGTGCAGCCTGTAGGGCAGGTAGACCGTGGGCCTCCTGGATGCTGGTGTGTTGACGGGATTGGCTGTATGCTTATAATTCATACCAAAACCCACCCAGAGCAATGCAGATTAGATCCTGACGGGAACTAGTTGTTTGACCACTTATGTTGACTATAAAACTTAGAAGACAAATATAAAAGATAGTTAGGTTAACCAGTTGATTAGCAGCTTGGCTCTCCCTCTTCCTTTGTAATCCTTTCACTTTCCTATCGAAGGAGGCTCATTAATTACGCCTCTGCAGCTTACCACATAGAGCCGTAGCCATTTGGTGTTTGGGTGAAGGCCTGGTGCTGTTAGAAGCTAAGCAAATGTCACATGTCACAACTGATGTAGCACCCCCTGTAAGATTGCAATGTCTTTTGTCTTTTGTCATCGGTCCTTTAAATGCTGTGGGAAATTACTCAGCTGGGCGAGGCTAAGAGAAATGAAGGCATTAACTTCATTTTGGTGTCTTCAGACTTTTAGGAGGTAGATGTACAGATTGTGGGGCCAGGTGGCTAAGCAGTAAGCTTTTCTAGAATTATGGGAGTGAGACAATATGAGCAACTTCACACACACACACACACACACACACACACACTGCCCCACCACTAAAAACTCACTTGGCCCTTAATATTTATTTATATATTGATGTAATTTATAGGTGTCTTAAAAAGTTCAAACGAAACATTTAGATTTTTAGGGTTCTTCAAGACAAAAGAACCTGCGAGAACATGGATAAAAATTGTTGTCAACTATCTTTTCTCTCAAATTAACCTACTCCCAGCATTTCATAAAACTTCTCAACTGGTCAGTATGAATGGCTTCGTCCAAGATATGGAAGCATGATGAAAGTAATGGATTAAATTGGCGGGTGTTTTCATAATTGGTTTAAAAGTACATTAAAAAGGCCAATCTTTCAAAATTGCTTAAATACGGAACATTTGTTCATATCGTTGACTCTCAAATATATGTATATTTGATTAAGGAAGTGAATTTTTTTCCCCATTAAAAGGTGTGAGTGCACTAAACACACCTCAGGAATCTGCTTACTGCTGACTTCAACATTATTTTCCCAAATTAGAGCATATCCTCCATTATTGTCTAAGGCTTATAATTTTCAAATCAATAGATTTTAACTTTTAAAAATCCTATGAGGCAGGATTCTGAATAGAGATGTGTTGGGAAGGAAGGGGAGGGGTGCGTGTCAATGTTTGCTTCTGAGAAGGCCGGCCAAGAGGCTCCTACAGAACGTCTGGGCAGGCTGGAGCTGCTGACTGGTCGGTGCTAACAGGAGGGAGACGCTCCCCACTTTGTGTGGCACCGAGGTGCAGGTGTGCCTTTTTGATCTCAGTTGATGATCATCAAGTGACCGTAGTTAAACTGTTTCTGATTCCTTGAGTGCTTAACCAAAGATGTGCATCACAATTATCTGAAGAACTTTGAACAAATACGTATCTCTATGCTCGACCTCAGAAATTCCAACAGAGTAGGTCTGGGACAGGGCCCGAGAATCTGTGTATTCCGAAGTTTCCATGTGTCATTCTTTCCCATCCTAGTTGAGAAGCACTTTCTTGGTCTCATTCACTGGTGTCTTGGCTTACACTGGACATCAGAAAGTTTCTCCAGATAATGCCATTCATAAGACAGTGTTTCCATCCGTCTTAATATCTGTGATTCTTTCAATATTCACTGATAATTGCAAATTTATGATATTCTTATGAGATGGAAAAGTTGCTTGGTAAATTCTATCTGGATCATAGCAGAGAAGGATTAACAAATACATTTACAGTAGTTGCACCCCTAGGTGTATACCCCAAAGAATTTAAAACAGGTGGTCAAACAAAAACTTGCACATGAATGTTCATAGCAGCACTATTTATGGTAGCCAAAAGGTGGAAACCAAATGTCTATGAACTGACAAGTGGGTACACAAAATATGGTCTATCCATGCAATGGAGTGTATTTAGCCATAAAAGGGAATCAAGTACTGATACATGCACAATACGGATGAACCTTGAAAACGTCATGGTAAGTAAAGGAACCCAGTCACAAAAAGACCCGTATCGTATCATTCCATTTATACAAAATGTCCAAAATAGGCAAATCCATAGACACAGAAGGCTTATTAGTTGTTCACATGGTCTGGCAGGAAGGGAAATGATTGCTTAAAGGGTATAGAGGTTTTTTATGGGGGGTTGATGAAAATGTCCTGGAACTAGGTAGTGGTGATGGTTATACAACATTGTGAATGTACCAAATGCCATTGGATTGTACACTTTAAAACGGTTAAACAGTTTTTTGTGTGTCCTTTGCCCACTTTTTAATGGGGTTGTTTGATTTTTTCTTGCTTATTCCTGAGGTTTTTTTTTATAGATTCTAGTTATCAGCCCTTTATCGGATGTATAGCATGCAAATATTTTCTCCCATTCTGTAGGTTGTCTGTTCACTCTAATGATTGTTTCCTTGGCTGTGCAGACCCTTTTTAATTTGATCAGGTCCCATTTATTTATTATTATTGTTGCTGTGATTGCTTTTGGGGTCTTGTTCATAAATTCATCACCAAGGCTGATGTCTATAAAAATTTTTCCAGCATTTTCTTCTATAATTCTTATGATTTTATACCTTAGATTTAAGTTGTTATCCATTTCAAAAGAAGATAGACTAATGGCCAACAAACATTTGAAAAAATGCTCAACATCTCTTATCATCAGGGAAATGCCACCTGGTAAATTAAAACCACAATGAGATATCACTTAACTTCAGTGAGAATGGCTTTTATTAAAAAGTCCCAAAACAGCCAAGGTTGGCATGGATGCGAAGAGATAGGGACACTCATACACTGTTGGTGGGACTGCAAACTAGTACATCCTTTATGGAAAGTAGTATGGAGATACCTCAAAGAACTAAAAGTAGAACTACCATTTGATCCAGCAATTCCATTATTGGGTATTTACCCAAAGGAAAAAAAGACATTTTATAAAAAAGATATCTGCACTTGAATGTTTATAGCAGCACAATTCACAATTGCAAAGATGTAGGAACAACCTAAATGCCTGTCAATATGTGAGTAGATTAGTAAAATGAGGTATATGTATAGCTTGGAGTACTACTCAGCCATAAAAAAATGGTGAACTAATACTTCTTATATTAACCTGGATGGAACTGGAGCCCATTCTTCTAAGTGAAGTATCGCAAGAATGGAAAAATAAACACCATGTGTATTCACTGTTAAATTGCTATTAATTGATCAACACTTATGTGCACATATGGAAGTAACATTCATCGGGGACCAAGCAGGTGGGAGGGGGAGGAGGGGATGGGTAAATTCACACCTAATGGGCGTGGTGCGTGCTGTCTAGGGGATGGGCACGCTTGTAGCTTTGACTCGGGCAGTGTAAAGGCAATTTATATGACCAAAGCATTTGTACCCCCATTATATTCTGAAATAAAAACAATTTTTAAAAATTAAAAACAAAAACAAATGGTTAAACAGCCTGAGCAACATAGTGAGACCCTGTCTCTGCAAAAAATAGAAAAATTATCTTGTCATGGTGGTGCACTTGTATAGTCCCAGCTACTTGGAGGCAGGAGGATCACTTGAGCCCAGGAGCTTAAGGTTGCAGTTAGCTGTGATGATGCCACTGCACTCTAGCCTGGGCAACAGAGTGAGACCCTGTCTCAAAAATAAAATAAAATGGTTAAAATGGTGAATTTTGTGTTATGTGAATTTTACCACAGATTTTAAAAAATACACAAAAAGTGCATTTAATGACTAAGTTTGTACATAAACATCCAGGCCTTAATCCAGGTCTACTTCCCTCCTTTAATTCTAAATTTATTTTATAGTTACCAATGATTTTTAAGCATTTGAACTACAAACTAAATATAGGTTGAGTAAAAGGTATGATAGATATTGGTGATCTTGTTGGTAATTCTCATGTTTATCTCATTTTCTGAACTTCATTTGTGCTTTCCATGGACACAACAAATGTCCTTTCAGCGCTCTGATGAAGTGATGCCTTTAAAATATGCAATCACCTCAAAACCCCATTTAAAAATCTCTCAGGAAGGTTAATATTCTAAGGGAAAATGAGATTTACCATGAGCTGTCCAGCAGTGGACAAGCAAACTGTTGAGGGCAGAAATTTTTACAACTTTAGAATTCCTGCATGGCAGATATATCCAGAAAATGAAGTTCCTTGTTCGTTTTTTTCCTTTTAACATTTATTTCTCAGCTATAGTGAGTGGAAGTTATTTTTGCCAGTTGAATTTTCTAGCAGAAGTCATTAGCTTATATGATTGCAATGAGATCAAAATGAAACTATAATGGAAGGTTTAAGAAAACAGTTCAGGAACTGTTTAGGTCCTGAAAATTGTGCGCTTATGAGATCTTTACAGATTGCTCAGTAGGGGATGATCAGAGTACATTTAATTTCAAATTTTTATAGACATTTAAAGCCAGTGAGTCTTACTTGGGAATAATCAAGAAAATTTGCCTTTACCCAGTGGTTATCAGAAACCACTAGGCTAGTGATTTGGTTGCATTTAAAATTCCTTGCGGTGTTTTAAGAGATTTCACATGGATAAAAGCTTAACAAAGCTCTCTTCTGGAACATTTTTTTTTTGAAAGGCTCATTCTCTGGGAAGATGAGCATTCTGTGTCTGCATCTTGCAAAGAATGCTAAAACCTGGTGGAAAACCCTGCTGTTTGAAATTTTACTGTGCTACCTCTGGTTGATCATGGGCAGTGTGGACTACTACTCTGGGATGCGGTGCTTCTGGTTTCAGAGGGATTTTTAAAAAATTACTTATCCTCTTCTTTGTCACTGGAAGATTATGAGCTAAATGAAGTGATGTGCATCAATCAAAAAAATACTTCTTAGGACATGACACACACTCCTTCCCCCCCATACACCATACATGGTACTGTTCTAGGCAGTGGAGTCCCAGCGGGTTTGGGAAAGCATATTAATCTGCATCTAACTTAGGAGGACAAGATCCAGATGTTTCTGGGTTTTCACAGTGAGGAAGGAGATACTCATCCAGCTTTTCGGAAAGGTCTTTTTTGATCAGGAACCCCAGGCCCCACTTTGCCTTCTCTATTGCACAAGGCCAGGAGGCCCAGGATGCACTGAGAACAGAGCACTCAGGTGCTGAGTCCCAGGGGTGGACCATGTGGGGCCAGCCATTGGTGTCTCCAAGAAGGAAAACGTTCTAAATATCTACAGTGGACATCAGATTGTCAATGGAGAGATTGTTTTTTTTTTTTTTTCAGGAATAGCATCATCTGAGTACTGGCTTTATCAGATGTCAATTGGGAGGTGGTGAAAATATCTGCAGATCACCTGTTATTTATAAGATCTCTTGGGAAAGGGCTTAGCTAAAAGTTTCAGTTGTTTCAGGTTTAAAACATGTTTAATATCCCAGAGCGTAACAGAGACAGGGTGGCATTTGTAGTCCATGACCTCTTTTGTTTAAAGAGTTCAGATGTCTTAGTATATCATATTTTCTTTTCCTTTTTTTGTCATAAACTGGTATAATTTTCATCATAAAAGTAAACGTTTTAAATTATGAGTCTTGCAGTAATGCTCAGCACAGAGTGATGACATAGATATTTATTGAATGAGTGGACGAATGAATGAATGAATGCATCATACAAAAGAGATTCATGGCTATGCTTTTCCTCCTTTGTGTTCCCAGACAATAGCCAGGCAGCTGGCAGAGATCTTGTTGCGGGGTATGTGTGAGCAGAGCTATTGGAACCCCCTGGAGGAGCCACCATGCCAGTCTCCTCTGGACGATCCTCTCCGGAAAGGAGCAAACACAAAAACCTACACCCTCACTCGGAAAGCCCGCGTCTACTCAGGAGAGAAGTATGCAAGTTGATGTCCTCACTTACAGCTTAGGGGATGGCAGGGAAACTTGGGGAAATTCAAGGATGAGTGGAAGTAGGAGGGCAGATTTTTTCCCCTAAAAGAAAATCAGATGAACAAGTCTCATTTTCTAATTTAACTGATATGTCATTACTTCTCATAACTTTGGCAAATATCTGTGCACTAGTGGGGACATTTTAAGTATAAAAATGCTCTCCTCTCGGTACTTGGCTGCCATTCACAGCCATCACTATTGGTCTTTGGAATTTTTGTTCCACTTGTTGTAAGAACCCCAGCTTTATACAGCAATCAACGGCAAGGTGTTGGTAAGCCAGAGCTAACATTTTTTCTATTATTCAGCAATTCCTCGATCCTTTTGTTTAAAATCTTGTTCTAAAGTGAACTAGATATAAGAAGGAGAATTAAATAATTTGAAAGGGATTGGAAGGTTATGTCTCTTTAGAACTTCTTTATCTTTTTAAGTTTTAAATTTGGGACATAATCAACTTCGAGGAAAATGGGCCAGAGAACCACATAGTCTTGGCATCAGGTCAGGTCAGAGGAAGCAGGACACAGGAGGGCGCGCGACAGTGCTAAGGGCTGGGAGACAGGAACGGTTGTTGACTTATTCCCGATTCCTCCCGTGAGAGCCTTTAATTCCCACCATTGCCTGTTCCTACAAGGACAAGGCCTGTTGGTTTTTCAGAATCTCTACATGAAGGAAAGGAGAACATGCATGAATAAAGATGGATAACTTTGGTCCTGTCAAATTGGAAAAATGGCTAAGAGGCTGCAGGCCGCTGCTTCTAATGCCCCAGGGAAAGCACTGACAGAGATGGGTGACTAGATAGTCTCTCCACGTGTGACATCTGAAAATGATTATTGCATTTTCAAAGGGAGGCAGCCTTTCTCAAGACCACTGCCCGTTAATAATCCTCTTAAGTTGACCCTGGCATTTCTCTCCTTCATTGCCTTCTTCTTCAGTTTGCGTTTCCTATGTGGATTCAGACAAGTTAGTATTTTCTTAGCTTTTTCTGTAGGCTTATTTTAATTTCATTTTCATCTCCCTTTTCCATGGCCTCATTGAACCCACAGGTTTGTTTAATTCACAGCCTGCATTTACTCCTTAGTTCTTACCTGGATTCACGCAGCATCTGTCCTAGCAATTCCCAAGCTCTCACTTTAAAAATGCTGACCCCTCATTATGAACTAGTTAGAACAGGTTTAGAGTTCATTTTTTATTATGAACTATTATGGTGTATTTTTTTAAGTAATATTTATATCTTAAAAATAGACTGTAGAGTTTTTTCCTATTTTAGATATTCTTAATAACCAGGGTGCCAGGTACATTAAGAAACTTAGTTTTCACCCTCTACCCCAGTCCAGTTTGACACATGGACAGAGCTGTGTGTCTGTCTGGGTGCTGTTCCAGTGTGGCCCCATCCCTTGAAGGCAGATAAGCTTATAGTGCTGGCCACCTCTCCTCTATTTCTTA
>RJWJ010034898.1:0-16978 GCA_004363605.1 Indri indri | reverse complement strand
ATTCGGCTTTTCTAGCTCCACACTTTCGATTCTGAAAATCGAAGGGATTGGACCACCTTTTGCAAAAGTCAGGCAGACCTGCAGCCCCAACGTAGGACCAGGTGCCCCCCAAAAGAGTGGTGGATTACATACAGGTATATACATTTTTTTTTTTTTTTTTTTTTTAAAAACAAACTGAACAGTGTTTGGTCTGGAATGTTTAAGGAAAAGGCAAACTTTGCGGAGTGTAGAGTAGGCAGAATGGGGAAGGAGCACTGTTTCAGAGGGACATGCAAAGGGTTCGTGCACTGGTTCCACCAGAGGACCTTCACTGCTTTTGCCAGAAGTGACCGTGCCAACCTGGGGAAGAGTATACATCATATTTCTGTTTATGAAAAACGGCAGCAGCGCCCTGTGCTGCTTCCGTTTCTCGTACCCAAAGGAGCCCAGCAGTGCACCCGTGGAGGCTGCGCCAGGTAGGGAGGTGCTGGCTGAAGCCGAGGCAGTAGCCCCAGTTCTCCTGTCTTCAGCCCGGAGCAGAGGTTCGAGTGCAGCTTCCCCCACGTGAAGAGTGGATTCTGGCTGAGGCTCTGGGTCGGGCAAGGGGCCTGGTGCCCAAAGCCTTAAAAACTGAGTCTAATTTCCACTGGGATATTTTCTTTCTGTATAAAGTTGCTCAGTGTGGGTTAATCAGGTTAACCTGGCATTTCACGGACAAGACAATCAACTTGCTTTCAAGAAGGGTGACCTGGGCTCCCTCCCCCGTGTGCCTGGTGTTCTTGACCTCTGTTCTAAAGGGGAGTCCCCCCTCCCACCCACAATCCATCCAGGACACGCTGGGCACCAAGGACATGAGATTGGTGCTGGGCGGGTAAAATGAGGCTGGGGCTCTCTGTGCCAAATGCCTTTAATCAGACTGCTGACGTTTTCCTGAGAGCCAAACCTTGGCCTGTTCAGCCGCGGATATCTTCTTTTGCTCTAGTCTGACTGCCGGGTTCCTGGAGGCCACGCCGAGAGTTGGCTAGAGAGTCCCTGTCCTTGACGTGAGATTTTAGAAGTGACTGGAATCATGGCCACAGTCCAGAACACTAAGCCATGCTTTCTTTGTTTTTTTTTTTTTCCTTGGCGGCATCATTCTTTACCTTCTTTAGGAAGGAGATCTGGAGGGAGATGACCTTTCTTTCCTCCTCTGCAGGCAGGGGCCGCGGGAGCTGGGGACCAGCTGCTGCCCACCGCAGGAGCCACGGGTGGCCCTGGAGGTGCTGTCTGTCTAACGGGGCAGCCTCCTCTCTCCCGCGTGCCCATGGGGAAGATGGGTTTGGGAGCAGACAGCTGCGCAGACCCCAGGCCCACCTGGGCTGCGAGCGACAAGCCTGAGGGTGGCGCCACCCACGGTTTGTCTCAATGGATGTTGGCCTCTCTCGTTGCACGGGAGGGACAGACGGGCAGCTGAGGGGACAGCCATTCCCGGCCACTATTTCCAAACTTAATGTTCAAGTGAGAAAAGAAAATCCACTCACTCCAATAAGAGGAAGTGACAGAATGGGGGGCTTGGGGTCAGGAAAGCAGCTTGTGACAGGGACTATGCGTCCCCCCGTCCCCGCCCCCAGCACGTGGGGTGCTCAGCTACTGCTAGTGACACCAGCGAGGGGCCTAGGGCTTTGCCACCCCTCTGTCGGGTCTTCATTCTGGTTCTCCTCCCCTTCTGTGATAAAACAAACCGCACCAAGCGCAGCTGAAAGAGAACCTCTGCCCCGTACCACGAGGCCCTCTCAAGAGAGCGAAGGCTCTTTGCTTTCCAAAACCACAGAAAGCAACCTCAGCCTGGTGGCATCACGGCAGTATGGCCTTCCTGATGTCATCTTCCACAGAGTCTACTCTTGGGCTGACACCAGTCACCGTCTCCTCTCACGATGTGACTGAGACTGGCGTGTCACAGGCCGAGCACGGCTGAGAACCTGCACCAGGGCCCGCCTTCCAGCCGTTCCGCACTTTCCAGGTGAGATACTTCCAAACTCATTGCATATAGCGGGCACCCACATTTCAGCTCCAGAGACTATTTCAATCACCAGTATTGGAATTTGGCTTCAAATGTTGCTTTCTAAATGCAAACGACTGTGTATAGCACAGCGCAGAAAGAGTTAATCGTAACTGTTCATGCCAACGTTGCAGGTACCAAATTCAGGTAAGTGACCACCCCTGCGACACCCTACTTACTTTCTTTCTTATGCTGTGTGGACACGAATGTTTCCACGACACTCGTTAGTAAGGAACAGCCTAATAAACCTCTGGACAGATGCCTCGGTTTTCTCAAATACTGTTTAGAATATTCCTGTCATTGTCCTTCTGAAGGAGGGAGAGATGCCTATTTAACTCAGGTGACACTTGCTTCTTAACTGGGTCTGCTGTCACTTTATAGACTTTCCTAGGCTTTTTACAGATTTTGAAGACCGACAGCTTGATTTTTCACCCCTTGTGCCTGTGTGGCAGATGCCAAGCAGGATTTTTTCATGGTCCCCGTGAGGGGCCATGGGACGGCTTCTGCAAAGCTGGCACTTGCAGCCTCCTTGGAAGGAGGTTCGCCGTGGGTGGCACACCGGCCCCGCTCTCTCCCACTCTCCTCCCCGCCATGAGGGTGAACGATACGACCTGGCTTGCCCAGGACAACCCGAGTTTCAGCACTAAAAGTCCCACATTTGGGAAATCCTCAGTCCCAGGCACACTGGGGCAGGTGGTGACGCTACCACCACAGGTCTTTGATTTTAGTCTCCCCTGATCCGAGGGATGGCGTCAAGCCCTCCTGACGCCCCTGCGGAGGCCATCTCTGGCCATGTCTGCAGTGGCCAGCTCCCTGCTCTCCTGGCAGGCCACCTCTCCTTACCACCCCAGACAGACACTTGCCCAAGGCCACCCCCCTTCCATCCCTCGGAAAACATTCATCTAAGAATCGGGTAAAAATGTGCAGAAACAACTTGTGCGTGTTCGAGGCCATTTTAAGCACAAGGTTAGAAATGTATTTTTTAAAAAACAGAGAGGAGAGAGATTCATTTTAAAACTGCATAGCTGAGATCGGAGCTTTCATCTGTCACCTCTCGTGAGAAACGAGGGTCGGGTGTGGGTTCACGTGAAACAAAACGGCAGCTTGTTCCTTTTGCAGGGGAGGCTCGTGCGTCTCTGCGCTGTGGGTGTCACGGCGAGTCTGGCCTGTGACGTTTAGCCTTGGGTCTCGGGGGAGCGGCTCCTCCGTTTCCGACCGCTGATGGCAAGAGGCCCCTCTGGTCTCCAGTTGGCCTGGGGTCTGCTCGGAAAAGTTTGCTGCAGTTTCTCCCCCCAAAGCCACCCTGGAGAGAACCCAGCCCTGCGGAACTGCCGAGCTGTCTTCTGGGGAGCTCCCCTCCCGAGGAAGGGGGCCGAAGAGAAGGAATGGAAGTAAAGTGCACTCCTAGCCTTGGAGACAGATTCTCGGTTCTCTTATTAGAATTTTTAAAAATACCTTTAAATTCCCCTTGGAGGAAAAAAAAAAAATCTCTTATAGGTTAACATAAAACCACTATTAAAGAGCAAAAGATATAGATCATGTAGCCGAGAGATACAGTCCAAAGGACGTACTTAAAAGAAAAAAAAAACCCTAATGCACAATATTTACCAATATTTAAATAATCCAGTTGAAACCATTTTTTTTTTTTGTCATTAATGAAAAAATACACCAGAGACGGTTACCTAAGCCGAGAAGAGTGGAAACGGCGGCGCCGCGGCAGAGGGATCGGAGGTCCGTTCGGACAGAGCTTCGCCAGACGCGTACGCACAGCACCAGACCCTGCTAGGTCGGCCCCCTCGAGTCAGTACAGTTCGTGAGAAACGAACGCTTCAGAATTGCAGTAGAAAATATGGCCATAAAAAAAACTTCTGTCTTCCAGTCCTATG
The DNA here is from genome assembly GCA_004363605.1 of Indri indri. NCBI lineage: Eukaryota > Metazoa > Chordata > Mammalia > Primates > Indriidae > Indri > Indri indri. The sequence continues at coordinate 13,075 of RJWJ010034898.1, read as the reverse complement.
CAAGGAGGTGCACCATGCAAGACGGGGCTCGTGGAGGGGTCCCCCTTCCCCGGCCCCACCTCCAGAGCCAGTCACTTGCTTCCCGTGTGCACTGTCGTCACAGTGGTGGGCCTGGGTCTCCGCTCGGCTCCGACTCCTGAGACCCCTGACGAAGAGGAAATGAAGCTACAGAGCGTGGAAGGTGCCAGGCCTGCGGGGGAACAGCAGACGCGGCGGGGTTCAGGGCTCCAGAAGCAAGTTCTCACCCCTCCTCCCCACCACAAGGGCATCAGCTGGGCTGGGTTTGTGGGGGGGACCCCAACTTTGACCCACGTGACTCTACATCTGTACCTACCTATGGGAAAACCTTTGCAATGTGTCCACAATGCTTTATTCTTAGACCCAACTTTCCTCTCCTTTCTTCATTATAACTGATTCGTATTTGAAAACACCATGGCTTTGCTACCATGATATGCCAGGTTCCGTGCATTGAGCAGTTACTACGAACTAGGTGCCGGGCTAGCTGTTGAATACACACTGTCATTATAAGAATTGCTCGTGTCTTACAACAGCTCTGTGAAGGAGGTATTTTAAGAATGAAAAAGATTCTGATGCCTGGTTGGTGTGTTGTCTGAACTCTTGGCTGAGAAGCATTTTGTGACGTAGAGCACTTTGAAATAGGGACGTTTGTCTATTCCTGCGTGGACTCAGCACTCCCCTGGCCTGGGAAAGTTCCCAAGCGGATGTGTGGGCACCGGAAGGCCCTGATGTGGCTGTGTTGGCCACGGTCGGCCCTCCAGCGAGGGTCCCCAGGGATGTGCATGCGCGAATACAGTGAGATCCATAAAGTAAATTCCTAAGATGGGCTTCGCTGTCAACGTCATTGTTCGAATCTTTAAAGAAACGATCAATCGGGGGGCTCCCTTCGAGAGAGGGTGGAAAGGAGTCACGGTGGAAGGTGAGTGTGGGCCTGCGAGGTGCAGCGGGCCGGGGCTGAGGCGCACGCAGAGTTCTGGGGAAAATGTAAGGGCGGGGCGTCCCGAAGGCCATTTGGATGAATGCAGAGAGTAGGGAAGTGGGAGAAAGAAACGGGGAGGGCGTAAGGTGCCCTCAGGCACGGAACAGCCACGCGAAGGGGACGGATGATGCAATATTATCACCATCACTTTTTTTTGCCAAGCCAATGCATGTCGTATAAACGAGCTCAAATTATTATCATCGTCATCACTGAAAAGATATATACTCGAAGCCAGTGAGATTGGGCCATCCCTCCCTGCATCCTGAGAGCGACTGCACAGTGAGGGACAAATCAGAGGGAAGGAGACAGATCAGAAAGCATCCGGGCCTTTATCCAGACAGAGGCTGTGTAACCCGAGCCGTGGATTTCTCATCTCTACGTGGAAATAGTGGTATCTAGGGGTCGTGTGAGTGTTAAATGATCCTGTTTTCTAAAATGTCCTAGGGTGGCTGTGTGAATGGGATAAAGTACTCAAAGTGCCCTGCACACAGTAGGTACTCAGCAAATGACGATCCTCCTCCCCACTCCTCCCCAGATGTGTCTTCAATGCCAGCTAAAGAATTCTGTTTTTGCTACATACGCACAATCTTTTTGGCTGGCCCGGCTGAGGTTGCTGGAGACACTTGCATTTGAACTGTCCAGGCTGCTGCCAAGATGTAGTTTTCTCATATGTCTCACGACAGCTGTGGCATTAAATGCTTGCTGAAATTGAAGAGAGGAAAAAAGCAGACAAAATATTCCAGCTAATTAGAAAAGACTCCGGCTGTGTCCTGTCCTGTCATTTATCCTGTTGCCCCAAGCATTTCGAACTTCTTAAGTCATTCTCATGACACTCTAGAAAGAAAATTTACGTTGCCCTTTGTTCCAAAAGTACACTGATGTGTAAAACCCCATCCCCAACAAAACATATTCTGGAGATTTAAAATAGTTTTCTTCTGATAGCATAAACACATAGAATACATGTAAAACAATTCTCTACAATTTAAGTGACTTTTAGAATAAAAGATATATTATAATACCTTAAAATCTGACATTTTAAAATAGTTACTTTCTTATTATTGCTACTTTTGTCCTAAATATCATTTCTTTGAATAAAGCAGGTCTGTGGAATTAATTTTGTTTCTGTCTCTCTCATTGTTGGCTCTCAGAAAACAGTGGGCTCATAATTCCGCACGCTGATTAGAACATAAGAGTTTGGGTAATTAATATATGATCACGAAAATTCTATGGTTTAAATCTGTCAATTTTTTACCAGGAAATATTGGTGAGTTCAACTCAGGTTTCCTGGAGTTTTCCACCTTTCGTATCACTTTCATAAAAGTCAATTATTCAAAGTTCTAGCAAAGTGAAGAAAGACCAAAGGGATTACGTTGCTTAAGAAACAGCACATTAGTACGAGCTGTCACGATTGCTGTTTTTGCGTCACAGAAGAGAAATGTTTAATCATTCTCTCTATCCCTCTCACACCATGACGCTCCCTCTGAATCTTATTTATTATTGGTTAAAATTGGCAAAATCATTCGGGTGAGGTTCTGGGGAATTTTCTCCAAACTCAGGTGACAGTAAGCTTTACAAGTGAGAAACGCTCCAACTGTAGCACAAGTTGCATGAGAGTGGTCACAGTCACGTCACTAGGGATTTAACACACTCAAGACTTACTCTCCATTTGCTTTTGGCGAAGTTCTTCCGGATCTGGGCGCTGACGGACTCGTGGATGTTTTTGTTGAGGGCGGTGTCACCAGCGATCCTGAAACAGAGGTGGAGATGCTTCTTTGAAGGGGCTTCTTCCGGGCTCTGATGGAGGCTGGTTGGGCAGAGGGTGGCCACTGCCCTGCTAGCTGCCCAGGCCACCACCTGGCTCTTCCCTAAGCCCACACATCCCACCACCAACACCCCAAAGTCCTACCTGTGTTCCATACTCTGCACCCTCCCTGGACCCGCCAACGCCCTTCTGGTTGGCCTCACCACCTGGCTCTTTTTTACTCTTTTGACCGAATTCCTGCACCATCAGAATCCACAACCCTTCCAGGACCTCCGTGCCATGGACCCCGCTCACATCCTGGGACTCTCCGCTCCCTCCTGGCTCCAGCTGAGCTGAGCTAAGCCCTGTGTGTGACGCTCTGCTCGGCAACACCTGCTCCGTGCTCAACCCTGCCCGTGTGCCCTCCGCCCCTGCATTTCCTGGAAAGTTCTCAGAACTTCGAGGACCACATTCACTCTACATTCAACTGGGCTCTCCATGGCCCTCAGCAATCTTTTCTTTAGCTGTTGCTTGTTCCTGAACCTTCTCCGATCAGCAGGGCAGAACTCAGCTGTGCTCATCAGCCCTCTCCGTAGAGTCCTCCGCACCCTACTCTTTTCCCCTTCTGCCGTCTCTTTCTTGGGTCTTACATCTTCCCGCCTCTCTCAGCTCACAATCTCTAGGCTTGGAATTACCTGGAGGTCACTCACAGCTCTTGCTACCCACACACGTGCCCTTCCGGATGGCAGCAAACTCCCTGCATTGCCCCTGTCCCTGTCCCCCAACCACCATGTTCTGCTCTCAGCGTTTTCTGGGCTTTAATCCCTCCATCTTCCTCCAGCACCAAACTACTAAATTCCAGGTTGGTATCTGATGCCTAAGATCAGACAGGCATTTACTGACTCTTGGCAAAGTTAAAGGGTAGATGCCAAGGCCTGGCTGGGAGGTAACTGCCCTGGGGACAAAACAGCCCTGGACACCACCAACTGCTACTTCCAGCTGCCTTGAGAGATGAAAGGAACAAGCTCAGGGCTTATTCAGACCAGAAAGCACCCCACCCACACTCCCCCTCCGGAACTGCAAACGTGGTTGACAGCCTAGACGTTAAGTCTGTGCCGGGCAGGCCTGGGTTTAGAATCCAGTCTGACATCCCCAGCTAAGAGCAACTTCCCCCTAAATATGCTCCTCTTCCTTCCCAGCAGGGCTGGAAACGCAGCCAAGAGCACGCTCAGAAAGTCACCCCAGTGAACCGGGTTTCCATCTCCAACCAATGTCAACTGCCCCCTCTTCAGAGACACACACCGCTGAAACAGAGATGGGATATCTGAATGGGCAAATCCACACGAAACCCGAGTCAGGAGGTTAGGGAGCTGGAGCCATCTTCATGGAGCTTTTTCTCCTAGACAGCCCATGGGAGGGTTTCCTTCTGGACCGTGTTTAAAAGCTACATCCTCAAAAAAGGATGCCAGTTCCAACTTGTCAGCGGCCAGCTGTTTCTTGGAAACGACAGGGCCAAAGCAGTAGGAAGGATGGAATTCCTGGGGCCGAGCGCTGCTGCGGGGGGGGGCGGACGCCAAAGCAAACAAGCTGGTTCCAGCGGGGTCAGGGAGACCCCGGGCCTCAGGTTCCACCTGCCTGTCCGCAGCGTGGTCTCACACACTTTGAGCCCGGGGCCTGCTGCCTGCTCTCTGCTTCCCATGCCATGTCTGTGGGTTCGTGTGGGCCCAGATGGAGGGAAAATGCAAGCTTTCGATTATTTTAGGAATGTTTCCTGCTCACTTGCCATAGCCCTAGGCTGGGCTACAGCTGGGTGGAAGTCCAGCTGTGCGGAAGGTGGCCCAAAGGCTCCCTGTTTGGCAGCCTTCTTTCAGGGAAGGGTGCTGCCATCTGGGGCCACAACAGCACAACATGGTCCTCCTCAAATTGGCACCGCAATGACAACAGTTGCTGCCGCTCACGTAAGCTAGGAAGTTTCCAGTAACAACGCAGGACACTGTCACTAGCTTCAGTATCATTCGCCCACAGAACCAGAGGCATGGAATCTTAAAACTGGAAGGGACCTTAGTGGTCACCTAGATTGTCTTTGGAATTAACCAATACTTCGGATACAGCAGCATTTCCTTATACAGCTGTAGACACGCACATATATGTAAAGCGATGGGTGTACATGTTTTATTCATGTCTCTCTTGCTGTCTGGTTTTACTATCTACACAGACAATAAAGATGATATTTACAGAACCACACCTTTCGTGGCCTGTCTTGCTTTCCTTCTCTGCGCGCAGACCATCAAACTCATCTCTCCCTGCCGCTGGCTGGTGTTTTTGCTTCATATGTGGTCTACTCTACCTCCACCGCTCTGCGGCTGCATTTTTCTAGCCGCTTGCTGAAGACAGGCTTGGTGATGCTTGGCGTGAATTCCAGACAGTGCTTTGCTGGACTCCCGGGCTGCCTCCCGATTCCTACGGCAGATTGGAGCTCAGGTGGCTGGAGCCCGGAAGAGGGGTGGGGGTCTCAGTGAACATTCCGGTGTATGATGGTTAATTTTATGGTAAACTTGGCTAGGCCATGGTACCCAGAGGTTTTTGGCCAAATGCTAGTCTAGATAATGCTGTGGAAGTATTTTTTAGATGAGATTAACATTTTGTCTACGGCAATACCACCCTGAACGCGCTTGATCTCATCTGATCTCGGAAGCTAAGCAGGGTTGGGCCTGGTTAGTACTCGGATGGGAGATTAATATTTTAATCAGTAGACTTTGAGCAAAGCCTGTGAGTGTCCATAACGTGGGTGAGCCCCACCTAAATCAGTTGAAGCCCTAAGAGAAGAGGAAGAGGAAACACCGTCTCCAGACTGTCTTTGGACTCAAGCTGCAATATCAGCTCTTCCCGGGTCTCCAGACAGTCCTGCAATTTTTGGACTCTCCAGTACCCGAAATCATGCGAATCAATGCCTTTATTCCTTAAAATCAATTAACCTCTCTCTCTCAGTCTCTCGGTCTTGCTTATCACCAGGTTGCTTGCCAATGCTGCTCACCATAAGCTAGGAAGTTTACAACAACAGCATAGGATGCTGACACTAGCTTCAATCTTATTCCCCTGCAAAACCAGAGATAGACACTCAGAACAACTGACCTGGACAGAGGAGCTCCTCTGAGGCGCTGCCCTGTAACAGCCATCGGTCAGCAGCCTGGGGGGCCAGGCCACGCACCACCGAGAGGAAGGCGGGCCTCAGGTGAAAGGGGGTTGGGAACTGGTGAGAGGGCTGCCTGCTTTCCACAAGGAGAGCTCTGAAAAGAGCCCTCTCCTGTCTGGAGGGGTCTGTTTCGAGGCTAAGGGAAGGCGTCTGTGATTTCTGAGGCTTCACTAGCCCTGGGTGGTCTTGGTTAAGCTGGAGGCGCAGGTGAGGAATGACAGATGACACTCCCCGGTGTGCTGAGAATACACTTGCAGACAGGGCACGTGGGGGAAGCTCGTTCCACTGCAGGAACGGCTCCACTTCCTGCCCGCTCCCAGTGGAGCCTGCACTTTCCTTTGCCCGGGAGATTTTACATAAAAGAGACAAGAATGCTATAAACGTGGGCAAGTGAGGAGTTTCAGCAATGCCTGGGACAAACGCATTTGTTTTTATCATTTTCCAGCGTTTGACTTTCTGGAAGTCTTGAGATGCATAGTGAAAATGATAAAGTGCCAAGAAATAATCACCTCTGAATCAAGCCCTTCACTGCTACAGCTCACAGCTCGGACACAGCCTGGTAACTCTGAAGTCTTCCAGCTGACGCCACGGGCGCCCGGCTCTCTCGGCAGCGCGCCCACCATAGAGCTCCGTCTGCAAGGCCCCCGGGACCTCCAGCCCAGCGTGCGGAGGCTGAACCCGTTCTCTCCCCCGAAGCCTGCGTATCCTCCCAGCACAACCATCTCCCCGTCCCTTCGGCTGGACCTTGGGAATAATCCCCGACCCCTCACTTTCTTACCCTGCCTGCCAGCGCTCCGCCCAGTGCCTGTGGCCTCTCCGCCCGAGTGGGATGCATTATCCTCTGCACCCCTCCCCATCCCTGTCCCGTTGCCCGCCAGGCCCGTGTCACTCTCCTCTGGGCCAGCCTCCTCCCGCCTCTGCACTGCACCTTCCTGCCACACTCCCCCCTCCCCCCTCCCACCACCCGCCCTCTCTCCTGTGGCTGGATCGGATCGGGCCTCCTAAAATCAAACCGATCACCCTGCTTCAAACCTGTCAGGGGCCCCACTGCCCAAAGGGAAAAGCGCAAATCCCTTAGTACGATAATACAGTAATGGCCACTCGCACAAGTGTCGGGGGCAAGCACTCGTCTTTGTCACACGGAGGCTGTATGTTGTTGCTATTCAGGATCTCGATTCTACGGCGGCAGTCCCCAGGGCTAGGGAGCTCGTTCACACAGCGTAAGCGGAGCAGCCGGGGCTGGGAGTCCAGCAGGCCAGGCCAGAACCTGCCAGTTCCTACACTCCCTTCCACCCTCCCCTCCTGCCTGTTTCCTGTGTCTGCTCTTACTCCAGAAAACCAGGTGCCGGTGGCTTCAGGACTGGACGTGTGATTGCACCCCCCGCCCCATGGCCCCGGCTGCTTGCCCTGCCCGGAGTGCCTCTGTCCCCCTGCTGCTGGCCCGGGGGAGTTTCTCACGGAGTAAGACTCGTGGGCATCGTGTTCTGCAGAGCCCACCTCGCCCCACTTCCAGGCCCCTCAGTAAAACTGACCTCCCCCTTCTTTGGTTTCTCCCATTGGCCGAAGTGGCTTATTAAAAATACCAAGATGATGCACCATCATCTTGACTACTTTTCCAGAACATTCTTTCCTTCTGCCCCTAACCCTCGCCTTTCTTCCTCTTTTCTTCTCTTTCAGGAGCATCATTTTGGAATCGGACAGCGCAGCCCTGGCTCTGCCACCAGCTAACCGTGCGGTGTTAGCTAAGTTACTACCTCTTCTATTTCCTTAGCTCTGAAATGAAGATGAAACCTACCTCACAGGGTTATTACAAAGAAAAAAGGAGACGATACATTAAAGCAATTAGCTCGGTGCCTGGAACACGATAGAGACTGACGAAGTGACGGGTGTCACCCGTTAACACGCTGTGAAACTGGGTCAGGACACTACCTGTGAGCAGGTCCGCTCTGGAAGGCCAACCTGCACGTGAGACCCTGGAGGAGATGCCACAGAAGACAGTTGGCTAAACAGGGGATGGCTTTCTAGAGTGCTTCCTAAAAGAATTTCAGGAAGGTTCTGTGCCTTTATTTTCATTATATTGAGTATTTTACTACTCTTGGCATTTGTTTCAAAGTGGATGCTCATAGTACTTTAATAATAGGAGCTACAATTAGTTGAGCATCCATTATGTACCAAACATCGTGCTAAACCCTTATAGGTACTATCTCTGTGACTTCTCAGGTCAACTCTGTAAATTAGGTATTGTTATTTTCATTGTAACAATGAAAAATCTAAGGCTCACAAAAGTCTAGTATAAGCCCAACATCAGAGCTAGTTGACAGGAAAACTGGGTTGTAACTGCTGAAAATGTGAAAAAAGCCATAAGCTATTAATTATTCCCTCTAGAACTGAAGAAACGCTAATTTGAAAAGCATCTTAAAGGGAAAAAAACAGGCGACTTCAATTCATTTAACTACTGAGTAATAAACTCAAGGAATAAAACTCCAATCTTAATGCCTCATTGGGTGATTACTTTAAATAAAAATGATCCTTAAAAACTTTCTGCAAGGCGACAGAGCAACAGTTGTCTTTTGCACCCTGACTTCTCATGAGTGCACTCAGAAGGTCGTGTCCTGAAGGCACGAAAGAGTTCAAATGTTGGTTTGGAGACAGAAGTACAGACACCAGCCAGAATGAGATGAAAGTGACACCCGTGTGGACTTCATAAATGAGAACGGCCCACAGAGAGCCGACTCTGGGAGGCATTAGATGGCACAGTCTTCGTACCGGGTGATTTCTCTTACCATGGGTGCCGCGCCGCCTGCTCACAGGTATATCTTTTATTTGGGTCTTTTTCCATCAGGTTCCGAATGAAGTCTTTTGCTGTTCAAAAAGAAGGCACATCGGAAGGGGTCAGTTTGTGGCTAGAGATACGACAGTACGATACACCACCATGTTGTTGGGAGTATCGTGTACAGCACAAAAGATACGAGACCAGCTCTCCAAGGTCCCTACTGTACCTCGGACCACAAAAGGCACCAGCACTTGGGGAAAATGAAGGCCAGGCCTGGGGCCTCCAAGGGTGACCTGGTGAGTGAGGGCGCAGCAAGGCCAGGCCCAGGGCCCCGAATCCCCAGCTCCAAGGCTCTTGTCTCTAGCTGCTGGTGAAACCTTTGGTTCAGAGAAGAAAGTATCTTTGTAATCATGTGCCTCTAATCAGTTCCCCACGGCCTTAGAGGGCTGTTTTGGTGACGTCCTCTCTGTGTGTTTAGACATGGCTGATTCAGCTAAACCCACCGAGCTTCCTGCTCAGCCTGGAGGTTCTGGGCTAGGCACTGTGGATACCGAGTCCTCAGGGAGCACCGCATGCAGCCCACGCAGACTATTACAAACCTCTCCTGGAGCACCCAGATTGGGGCGTGGCGAGAACAGGTGGAGGAGGGAGTCCCCATCCCACAGCCTGGCCCAATGAGCCAGATGTCCCAAGCTTGTCCTCCGCTTTGCAAGTTAAGCCCAAATACGTAGCTCATGAAGCTTCCTTGAGCACTGTCATGAACTGTGTGCTATGAGTGTGTTGGCACATGCATATGTCCCCCCAAAGTCCATATGTTGAAATCCTGACCCCTATGTGATGGTATTTGGCGGTGGGGTCTTTAGGAGGTGATAAGGTCGTGACAGTGGAGCCCTCATGAATGGGATAAAAGAGACCCCAGAGAGCTCTCTTGCCTCCCTTTGCCCTGTGAGGACACAATGACAAGATGCTGTCTGTGAACCAGGCAGTGGGCCCTCACCAGATACTAAATATGGCAGCACCTTTATCTTGGACTTTCCAGCCTCTAGAACTGTGAGCAGTGAATGTTGGCTGTTGAAGCTGCCCAGTCTATGGTATTTTGTTATATAGCAGCCCAAATGGACTAAGGTAGGAGCCTCAGGACCTCTCTGAGCCCCCCAGGGATCCCTGGGCCTATCAGGGTCAGGTGGTCTGCGTCCAAGTGCCGCCCCTGCTGGGGGCTGCACGTGGGAGACCTACCAGAGTCAGAGATGTCATCCCAGTAGGGGGAGTCAAACTCGTACTCTGCCTTGAGGATCTGTTCGAAGAGCTTGGAGTCATTCTCATCGTAAAAAGGAGGGTAGCCACAGAGCCTGGAAGACAAAACGGTGTAAGATCTGAAACGCCTGCATATCCAGTGTGGTGGTTTTACACTCTGCCTGGAAGGAAGAGACATTATCACTTGGATTAAGGAAAACCGTACTGTGTGTGCTGCAAATATAATCTCAGCAAAGGGACCACACATTTCATGGGCACAGGTGGCGCAGAAGTAAAATCATGATTTAACAAATAGCAAAAGCGTTAATTCAGGCAATATCAAATGTCAATACCTATATTTAAGTCCACCTGACCTCTTTGTACATTATCGACCACAGATCCCATACAGCCTAAGAACCCACCAGACAGACTTCTGTGCATAAATGTTACTGATCTTATTGTCTGCAATCCTGGCCCCAATAGATGATGGGTTGGTGGAAAAAGCAAAAAATACATATGTTTAGTATATATTTCAGGGCCCTTCCAGGTTCGTTTTATTTAAGAAATCATCAGAGGAAGAAAATGAAATTTTATGATCTTAAGTTCCCAGTTGGCAAAAGTCACCCCAACCTATAAGTTATCACCCTACCACATCCAGATTAGGTAGCTGGAGGGTTGTGGTTTTGCCCACGAACGTGCAGTATCAGCGTGGTTGACACAAGTCGTAAGCCTGCGGTATCATGACACCATCCATTTTGCCACTGAACCATTTCAAAGTTGATTTTTAAAAGATCATATTAGGATGTTGGTGCAAGTAACACATAATTTATAGCTCTGGTGGGACAACAGTCACCTGACAACCATAATAGGAATAGAAATTTCGATTAAATACAACAACTGCCATTTGTCCTATAAAATTGTGGATTCTCATTCCAGTTCTGTTATCAGTTCTGATGCCACCTTTACCATTATTCGGCCACGGGTGCGTTTTTGGGGGACCAAAATTTCCTTTTCTGAAAACGTGGAGGGTCAGACTAGAAAATTCCTAATGTTCTTTCTGGCTTTAAGATGCTGTGGCTCTATGACTCAGTCTGGCTGGATAAAACACTTGGGAAAAGACCTAGACCAGGCTTGGGGCCTGTGTGCCAGAGGGGCAGGCGCTGGCTGGGATGGGACAGCAAGAGAGAGGTGGGATTGAGGCCACAGCTACGAGTGGCCACAGAGCAGGTGACAGCAGCGCTTGAATCCACAGGGCCAGGCACAAAGCTGATGGCACAGAACTCACTTCTGGGCTGCGACAACCATGACCCGAACAAGCTCTGAATAGCCCGCTATCGCTCAACACCCGGCTTCACCTAGAGACCAGTTTAGTGAGAACGATTAACAGGGATCAGCAGACTGCAGGCCTGCCGGGGATTAGGCTGTCGGTGAATAAGAAATGCAACAAAGGTCAGAAACACAGCCTTGGTACCGCCATGCTCCTGCCATGGGATGCGTATCGATGGCTGCCACTGTGCAGGGGAATGGCTGACGACAATTTGAAAGGATGTGAGACATTCCGTGGGCGCATAGATCCAAAATCATCTATCCCCTCAAGGTTGTTTTAGGAGCTAAGAGCCCGGAAAATTTCATTTTAATATATTTGCTGCTTTTGGCGAAATCCACAGGGGCCAGGGCTTCTGAATGCAGCACGCAACACTTCTCCGCCCGAGGAAACCCTGCAGCCGGGAGATCCGCGTGTGAATTTCCCCCAAAACGAGGACTTGGGCGAAATGAAATGTGCATGTTAGGAAAAGCAGACAGAGCAAAATGTTAGTTTGTCTTGGTGAAAAACTACAGTTCAGATACGTGAGGTTTTTGTTTATTTACAACCGCATATGTTTTTATTTTATGGTCTGGCTTTCTTTGCAAGGAAAAAATTCTTTAAGAAAATTCCGAGGAAGATTGATTCTTCTTGTGCCAATTTGCTTAATGTATATTCCAGTCTCTTCTGGTCTTAGCTCTTTTTTGATTCTTGGCGTTTTTTTGTATAGAATACTATGTTTATGCGGCTGTCCCATGGACAGAAGACAAGGAAACGGATCTAGCTTGGAACCTAAAGTAAGCTAAAATTAAGAAAGAAGATTTAAAAATAAGGATTGTAAAGTTAACAGAAGGGCAAAGAGAAGTTGTAAGACCTTCCTTAGATCTAGAAGTTTCGCAGGGAGCTCCCTGTCATTAGCAGGTGTTTGTGGAGGTCGCCTGAGGGGAGGAGTAATCTTCCCACGCAGAAGGTGGGGCTTCCGTGACCACAGGGCTGCCTGTTTGCACTTGGAACCCCTGTGCAGGAATGTTCCAGAACTGGGACTTATTTTACATATCAGACCCTTGAAATAATCTATATATTATGTCACCACGGGGACGCGAATAAAGCCATTCCCCATTTTTCTAGGCCTCCAAGTTTATGGTTCAGAATAACATCGGAATTCCCCAACCCCAGGGACTGTCACACCCAATAAGGGCGACCCCCCTTCAAAAGCCTCTTGCTCACCTCCGCCCAGCTCCGGGACTCTCTTCCGGTTGCCATTTTATCGGCCTGTGGTACATGTGTGCAAATGTACTACTAGATTCTAGTTTGTTTTTTCAGTTCAGCCTCGATTGAGCATTTATTTGGGGTCAGGAACTCCTCTAAGAGCTTTGCTGCAATATCTCACTTAAACTTCACTCCCTCATGGGGCAAGAGTCCAGACATCCTCCATGGCCCCTTTAGAGACACTCTCCCCTCCGCTCTGTGCCCTGGGAGGCCGATCTACGGGGACGGATGGACGAGCAGTAGTGAACTCTCTGACGCTGTCAGGGCTCAGCGGAGACGGGGAAGGAGGGGAAACTGAGGACGGGGGTCCTACTGCCCTGGCCCCTCTCATCCGGCTCTCGGCCTGGTTACACCGCCTGGCTGGAGGCTGCCGCTCCCTCTCCTGGACTCCGATTCTGCCAGCCTCCCTTCTCCCCTTGGGTATAGAGGTGTTTCCAGCCCACACCTCCATACACAGTCCTTGCACCTCCCTCGTTTGAGAGGCAAAGACACGGACGTGCAGCCGCATCGGGACCTGGGCCCGCTCCGTGACTCAGGGCCTGCGTTCTTAACTGGCCTGCCTGTTC
>RJWJ010034897.1:0-16978 GCA_004363605.1 Indri indri | reverse complement strand
GCCGAGGGCTTCGAGCCTTGGCCAGCAGGCACACATTTGGCAAGTGCGCTCGGTCCTCTCATAGACCTACGGCATCAAAACATCTGTGTTCCCATTAGCAAAATGCTGACGGGACACATAGCTGTGGCTTAGGAGAAACCAGCACGAGGAATGGCCCCTCCAAGTCTGAGGGGTCATCTGTGGCCACCCGAGGGCTCAGGCCTCTGCTGTCACCGAGGTGGCTCTAGGAAGTTGTCACCATGCCAAGACTGTCACTGTGAGGAAACCCATCTAGCCGGGTCCGAGGAGAACAAAAGCCTCAAGTACCACCCCCCTGGTCCCCCCGACATACCCCCAAAGCATCGTCCTGTGCCCTTCAGTGCCGTGACGGCAGGCAGTGTCTTGAACCCTAGACCCAGATAGCAGGGAAGCCTGGATGGGGTGGGAGGGGTCAGGGTCACTGCATTCTGCCATGGAGATGGGGTGAGCTGGGGGGGACACACACTTGTCCTCGGCTGTGTGCGCCCCTGGGCCAGCAGGTGGGATCTGGGGGTATAAAGTGTCTCTGGAGGGCCACCCCTCCTGGGGCTCTGGCCAGTCTCAGAGAAAGGGGAGCACTGTAGGCTCTGAGGAGTCTCCAGTAGATCCACCAGAGGAAATACTGAGACGATGGCTTGGAGGGAAGAAGGACAAGAATTCCTGAGGCGGGCAGGGGCGGACAGGGTGTTCTGGGGGCTTTCTTGCTCCCACCAGCCTTAGGGCCACCTCCCCCTGCCCTCCCGGCTCTCAGCACTGGCCTGTGTATTCCAGAACCATCCATGTCACCTCTGCATCCCACCTCGGGAAGGCCCGGATGGGGTGACATCTGTTGCTACTTGTCAAACTGGTTCACGTCTTCTCTGCGGACACTGCCGCTGGTGTCAAATTAGATGAGCTGCCCGCCCACCCTTTATAGAGTTTCATAACAGAAACGGTAAATCTTCATCTTTTTCTCCTCAAAGATGGAAGTTTCACCAAATATCTTTTCTTGGTTCCATTTCAAATAAGTTATTAAAGAAATGGAAAGTATTTTTCATTGTTCATTGTCAATGGCATAAGCCTGGCAAAGAGCCTGGTTTCGAAGGGATAAAAACTGAAGTCACTTGAGGGGATTGCTTTTTAAAAAAAGATTTACAACGAGGGCCCCTCGAGAGCCCTGGAAGAAGCCTGTAAAGTGAGCTTCAAGGTACTGGCCTTTGGGATATGCCCTTTCCTTCGGCCCCGTCCGGATTTGACCTTGGCCGGATCACAGTCTCGGTGAGCTTTCCCACGGAGCAGGAGGTCAGCTCTGGAAGGGTGTGGAACCCTGAGATGGGAAAGAGCTGCCCAAAGCCAGCCCATCACTGAAACGCAGGTAGACAACCCCTGGGGGGCTGGCCCACTTCCTGCCCACAGCCCCTCGCAGCCCTCGGGCTGACCTCAGCCAGGGCTACGTCTGCGAAGAAGGAAATGACGTGTTCCTATGCCTGGCTCCTCTTGGCTCAGTTCGGGGGCTGGTGGTGGGTGTGGGCGGGGAGCTAGCAGACAACTGTGGGGGTGGGCAAGGAGCCCCCTCCCCAGACTGAAAAGAGCACCCTGAGGGACAGAAGTGAACTTGAGACCCAGGGGTCAGGCAGGTTGCTCTGCTCATTGACGTGACAATGACGCTGCAGCCGGCGCTGAGGCCGCAGCCAGCCTGAGGACAAAGGGCCGACGCAGAATCTGCATCCCATAGTCCTGTGTGACGATGCTTGTGCAGTGTGCACCTGCGTCCGACCCCAAGGTTGAAACTGAACCAAAACTTAACAGCAGTTGTCTGTGCCTCTGGTCATGGGACTTGCTCTCTGTTTTGATGTGTTTTTCGGTATTTTGAATTGTTTTGCAGGGAATATTCTTTCTTTTTGTGATCAAACAAAATGAGAAAGCTTTCTCAGTTAGAAAAAGGGAGACACTTGGGTTCTCAGTCCCCCTCCAGTGACCCGATTTGTCCTCATGATGCAGGTCTCTTGAGCACCTGCCTTGGTCTGTAGGGTTCCAGCTCATTGCCCAGCCCTGCAGATGAGCTCAGTGATGTCTGTGCCTGTGCCGATGACAGGTGACAGACTCTGAGCATGGTGCCCAAGGGCTCCATTTCTAGCAGTGTGAGACCAAGGACCCGCCCTGTTAGGAGAAGCAACAGCACAGACCCTCAGACCTGGTGTCGAAGGCACTCATTCCCTCTGCTTCCCTGGCGCCCTGGCCCTGACCTTAGCACGCTGGCTTGCTGAGAGCACCAAGGATCTTCCTCGACCGCGCTTTGTTTTGTTAGCATCACCCCATCGTGCTGGGCCGCAGGGGTGAGCCAGAGCCCCCAGACCTCCGCTCAGCAAGTCAGCCTGCAACTTTCCATGTCCCTGCCGTCTGGGATGCGGCCTTCTTTTGCTTGGTCTTGAAGGTTTTTAAAGTTTTTTGGTTGCAGCTGGCAAGGCGAGCACATCTCACTCCCAGAGAGCACCTGGAGGAAAGCTGGTGCCTGTCGTCCACGGTGCAGGAAGTGTCACTGGAAGCAGGCACTTGTGCCCGGAGCCAGCTGCACTGACTGGAGATAGAGACACTCGGCTGCCCAGTGCCCTTTCCCTCCGCACACACTCCCTTCTTTCTTTGCTTCCTGGAGCCCCATGCCGCCACCCCCAGGTTCCTGGCAGTGTGCTTGCCCCTTCCAGCAGAGCCCTTGGCACAGATCTCTCCCAGCTTCAAAACTGAGCCTTCCTGTCCCCGGCAAGTCCTCTCCCAGCTGCCATGGCCCTGGCCAGCTTGTAGCACAGGGAGGCAGCTGGCTCCTCGTGGTCAGGGATGTTCCCTCCACATTCTCTCCCCACTGCCCGCCCCCCTGCCAAGCTGCCTCACCTGACACTTGCACGGCGGTTAGCAATCAAGTGTGATGCTTCAGTTCGGTCCTATCGATCCCAGGTGCACATTCATCAGTGAGACCATTCACCACACAGGAGCGTGAGTGTGAGAACAAGAGAGGCCGTCCACCAGGGTGGCTGGGGGGCCGGATGGGAGTCGCAGGTCTGCTCGGCTGCCCTATTGCTCCAATCCCCACGATCTGGGGCAAGTCATTTAACTTTCAGCCTCCATGCACTCATCTATGAAATGGAGACAAGCCCCTCTTCCCCACAGGGCTGCTCCCAGCCAGTGGTGAGGTGCGGTTTCACATAGCAAAGAAGCTCTGTGTGGACTGAGAGGTGCCTGACAAATGTAACTGACATATGAGCCATGATGCTGTCTATAAAGCAGCTCCCTCTTTATTTTTCCCAAAGGGAGGAAATGTGGGTGTGGGAAATCGGGGCTGAGTGGGATGGCCGTGCGGTGCTGGGCAGGTAGGGGATTGCAGGAGGTCGCCCCCTGGGTGCCCCAGGACCTGTGTGGGAAGGACCACAACAGGGGAAGAGGAAGGAAAACAAGCAAAACTTCTCTTCCCAGCAATTGTTCGGGGCTATGCCCCGTCAGGCCCCGGTTATGGTGGAGGCCAAGGAGCCCCCGTGGATTAATGAGTTCCAGGGGCATCTGGGGATTCAAGTTTGTCAAGAGCGTTCATTGATCCGGCCAGTGAGTCATCTGTTTGGTGAAATCTCCAAGGTGCAGCTGCCTGGCAGGCTCCCTGGGAGAGCAGCTGTGGTTCTGTTTCCACCATGGTGGTGGTGGTGGTGGTGGCGCTCCACTGGTGATGCTGGAAGCCACCCAGGCTGCAGAGGCCACATGCCTCCCAGCCACCTAGCTGCCCCACTGGCTTTTATACAGTTTTTGAAATTATAAAACTAATAGTATGAAAAAATTAAATATAAAGAGTAAAATTAAAAAATGATCCATAAGCCCATCCCTAAAGGTGACTGTCATTGTCGCGGTGTACCTCCTTTCCCCTGCGCAGGTAGTCCAAGTCCAGGCTGTGTGGTTGTAACACACGACCTGCAAATGAATGTGAACGACCTTGGCAGAGACCTGCTCACCCCACAAGATCAAGGTCCTGTCACTCCCCACTGGATTCACCCCTCCTCTGCTCTGTCTCATGTCCCGGCTCTTAAAGACAGTTGAGATTGGAAACCATGAGATTTTTATCATTACATATGACGCTAGGTGCTGCTTTAAGTTAGACTGCCTTTATCATGATAAGCATGATCCTCCTTTTTCTGTTTCTAGTGGCTTTTAAAAAATCATCAGAACTGGTTGTTAACTTTTGCTGAATGCCTTTTTAACTCATTGAGTTTTTTTCTCATTTGCCCTGTTATATGTTTAAAAGCATAAGGACCACTGGGCATTCCTATTTTGCCTGTTCTATACATTCTATCACCCATTTGCTTTTCAAAATGTCCAAGGGGGAAAGAAAGAGAAAGTTCCCCAAGGCCCAGGTCTCAGGGCATTATCTTAGAGTGCAGGATGGGCGAGCGTGTGTTTTGGAGTAACAGACCAGTGATTATGAGGCACTTCGGATTCAGACAGTTGTTCAACCGCCCGGTCATTTAGAGTCTTCCATCCTGCCCGTGCTTTGTTTTTGTCGAAGGGTGGATGGGGACTGTGATTTGTGTCCTTGGGGCTGTCCAGCTGGAGGTCACTTTCACGTCGTGCTTAGTGAGCGGCTAGGGCAGTTTGGACCCTGTGGCTCGGGTGACTTACCGGAGGCCCAGAGTGAGTGTGTGCGACTGAGCCAGTCACAATGGGTGGTGGTGGTGGTGGTGTCTTCTCTCCCCAGAACTGTCTCAGCAAACAGCAGCTCCTCTCGGCCATCCGCCAGCTGCAACAGCTGCTGAAGGGCCAGGAGACGCGCTTCGCCGAGGGCATCCGCCACATGAAGAGCCGGCTGGCTGCGCTGCAGAGCTCTGTGAGCAGGGTGGCCCCGGACGCACCGCCAGGTGGGTCCCCACGTCAGCACCGCTGGGGCCACAGGACAACACGCTAGCACTTCCCCCGAGACGCTCTCCCCAGCCCAGTCCACCCTGCCTGAGGCCCCTGGCAGCCCTCACCCTTCCCTGCCTCACCTTCCGTCTGCTGCCCATTTTTAGCCCTGGCTGGGGGGAGTGGGGCTGGGGGGAGAGTGTCAACAGGTGGCTGCTTTCTCTGTTCTCCCTGAGTCAGAGTGTCACCCCATTTCCTCTTATACCCAACGACTATCACATCTTCATGTCATCCTGACAGACTGTTGAAAGGCACAGCTTTTAGGGCATGCCCTACCCATGCAGACAGCAGTTGGCACCAGTTTTGTTTTTGTTTTTATTTTTTATTTTAATTTCATAGACTATTTTTAGAGCATTTTTAAGTGCATAGCAAAACTGAGTGGAAAGCACAGAGAGTTCTCACACACGCTGTCCCCGAACACACCCACACACACACACACGCACACACACACACACACACACACACACACACACCATCCTCACCATCCCTGGCCTGCGCTAGTGCAGTACACTTGTCACAGTCCATGAACCAACACTGGCTCCAGTTTTTCAAGCAGGAAAATACGTCCTCCAGTGAGTCCCCATTAGTACCAGTGGGGTGGGAGGGAAGGGCTGCCGAGGACAAGTTCCATTTGTCTGGCGAGGTTACAGTGGGCACGCGGACTCTCTCTTCTGAGGGTAGGCCTCTACCGGACACTGGGCACTTTTTCCTGGTTGTCCTGGTAACGGCTTTCATGCTGCCAAAGCCCAGAGGTGGTGGCTGGTTTTCCTCCGGCCTCCCCTGGGGGTGTTGGGGGGCAGGGGGCAGTCATCATGTTTGTCTAAGCCATGAGCCCATGGAATATCTGACATCAGTTACTCGCTGCAGACACATTTATCAAGGGCCTTCTTTGTTGTGCGAGATGGAGTTTCCTGGGGAAGTGCTTAGATTTCCTACCTTGCCAGAGGTTATGGTAGCAAACCCAGATCTCAGCAGCACTGAGTTAAGTCCTGTTTTCTTTGGCTCCACCGGTGCAGAACGAGACCTCCCAGCCAAACTGCACACTTTCCAAGGCATGGTGAGGCCCGAGCCCTTGGTGGGGCTCAACGTACCCAAACTCCGTAAGGCAAGCAGGGTATCTTTCCTTCCTGCTGCAGATGGGGAAACTGAGGCCAAGAGAAGCGAGCCGTCAGAGGGCCCTGATCTAGCAATTTTTTTTCCTGCTAATGGCTTAACTCCACAGAGCCTTCTTGTTTTCACCGGATCAGAGCTGCCTGTGGTCCTGGGAGTTTCAGCGAAGAGCCTGCAGGGAATAATTTATACAACTGTCCTCCCCATGGTAGAGGCCCCTGCCCACTAGACAGACAGAAAGGTAGCTATTTTTACATTATTAATCTTCTTATCCCCAGATTTGGGGTCTTGTATCCCTGAAACATGCTAGATTTTTAAAAGTGGCAAATTATCTTTTTTTTTTTTTTAAATCATCACCATATACTGTGTTTCTCAAAGTACATGTCGGACACTGTGCTGGGTACGTCACTTGCACGGAGGCTAATCCTGTGACAACCCTGCAGAGAGGGCAGGCAGCTGTCAGGACCCCACTGCAGAGTGTGGTGGGTGGCAGGACTCGCACCTAGGGGACCACCAGAGACATGCCCAGATCGAATGGCAGGTAGTGGGAAAATTAGCTTTTGCTTTATTTTATTTTATTTTATTTTAAGGGCATTTCTGGGAGTCAGGAAGGATACTTTCTAGTTCAGGAGAATTCTTGGTCTTCAGCCTTCTGGCTTCCATGCCGGGTTTCTCTCATCTATGTTCCTGGCCTTTCTTTCCTGGCAGCATCACAGCCGATCAGCCAGGCTCATCCAGAACAGCCTCATTCATGTCCCCACGTCGCTGGTGGCTAAACTTCTGATCACCTTCCGTACACAGTAACCTCATTCGGGAAGACGCAGTTAGCTTCGCTGCAGCTCTGCAGACTCACAGGATGTGCTCAGAGTGAAAGGAATCAACCGGGGCACAGGTTCTCATCCTTTCGCTGGGGCAGGGGTCTGCAGCTCCCATTTGGAATGTGACTACAAATTGATACTCAGCTAATTTGCATCCATTCATTCATCCCATTCACATTTATTGAGCACCTACTATATTCAGATACTGTTTGATCTATTCAGGTGCAATTTGCATGTGAGTTGCTCCAGCAGGTAGTTTTCCTTTTTCAAGGTTTTTAAAGATTTTTCATCCCCAAAGAGACCCCACTCCTTTCCCCTCAAAGCATTTAAACCCTTTTATTAATAACACAGTGAAGTACATTTTAAAAAGAACTGCAACGTTTCAGAGAACGAGGCAGCACCCTGGGAGCCACGCGTGCCGGGACATGAGCTCTCACTCACCTGCTCCTCACAAGGCGATTAGCACTGGGCGCCACCCTGGGGCTTTACTCAAGGAAGGCAACGGAGCAACGTTCAGACGTTGCCCAGTCACCCGGGCCTCTGAGCGTCCTCCCCGGGCCAGGCGGCACGGCTGCTCCATGGGGAAGCCAGGCTGGGTCTGGCCCAGGTGGGATTTGGGGCAGAGCTGCAGTGGCCCGCCGGCTGTCCTCCAGGGCAGGGAGGCCCGTCGTGCTCCTTCGTGGCCTCAGGTCCAGGGCGCCCCTGATAAACATGTTGGCCGATGTGCCCCTCACGGTGGGTGCTGAGTAACTCTCTGTCACTTGCTTCAACCTGCACAGCTGAAGCAACGGTTTTGTTTTCATCTGTTTAAAATCCTAAAATGACAAATGACACTTGGAGTTTACCGGAAAGCGTCTTAGAAGTGGCTCTGAATTTCCACCTACACTGAATCCAAGTCCAGGCCATCGCGACCGTGGGCACTTGCTCATTAAACAGACGTGGCCCGAGCTGCCCATGGGCGCGACGCTCTGCCTCAGACACGGGAGGGCGAACGAGCTGCCCCCGTCTTCCTCCAGCCTCATCGCTCCCTCGGGAAATCCAGCCGGTTCTGCCTTCACAGCGCAGCCAGCATTCAAAGCGTCTCTCCCCGCCCAGCTGCCACCCTGGCCTGGGCCGCCCTCCCTTGCTCCCGCACCCCGGCACCTCCTGTTCAAGCCCCAGCAGCAGCGGTGCTGGAAGTCAGGTCACTTCACGCCTCGGCTCGCATCCTCAGTGGCCTGGTCTCATGCAGAGAACAAGTTGCATGGCCTTTTTGCCCCCTTTCAGGTGCCCTGCGTAACCCTCTCTCGCTCCCCGTTGCCTGACTCAACCCCCACCACTTTCTGCCTTGTCTACTCCTCCCCAGGCTGGTGGCCGCCTTGACACGCCGCAGGCCTGCTGGGCACACGGCCACCTCAGGGCCTTTGCACCAGTTGCTTCCTCTGCCCTCCCCAGACATCTGCATGGCTGTGCCTCCGTCTTCAGCGCTGTTCCAGTGAGGCCTACCCTGATCACCAGATTCAAAATCGTGCCCCTTGTCCGGCACCTCCAGCACCATTGCCTACTGTCACTTTCTACATGACACCACTCTGCCATTGCTTACTGATCATTTATCAATTGTCTCCCCTGCTAGATGGTGGGCGTCCTGAGGGCTGGATTTTGTCTGTTTTGTTCACTGATATTAATATATCCTAAGTGCCTAGTATAGTGCCTGGTACATAGTCATAGTGCAAAAATTAATGTTTCATTCATTCCTTTAAGAATTTTTTTATGGAGCACTTACTATGTGCCGGGCACTGGACTAGTACTGGGGATACAGCAGGGACACGGGCCAGATGCATTCTGACAACAAATGTGGAAAGAAGCAATAAGAAAATTCCAATGGTTACAAACGCTAAGGAGAAAGCAAAGTGAGCTCAGGGGATGGAGAGTGCGTGGGGAGGTCTTGGCTAGGCACGGTGGTCAGGGAACACTCTGGGAGGTGGTGGCATTTGAGTGGAGACTTGAAGAGTGAGAAGGAGCCTGCTTTGGAAGTTCTAGGGAAGGAACATTCCAGGCAGAGGGAAGAGCAAAAGCACAGGCCTAGAGATGGGGCTGAGCCCAGCCTGTTCAGGAGACCTAAAGAAACCCCGTGGGCTTGGAGTTGCGAGGAAGCAGAGTGGGCCAGCCACACCTCGGGGCACCTGACCCTCCCATGCTGCGAGGCCCTGTGCACAACACTCAGTGTCTCTGAGCCTGTCACTAGGCGGGCACCGTACTGCCTGTCTCCAAGAGTGCTTTGAGGACTCGAGACAGAGCATTCAGAATGGCCAGCATGGCACACAGCCAGCAGGAGACACACAGCAGAGGGGCGCTTAAAGCTGGGAAGTCCTGTCATTCAGAGTGATGTCTAAGTGGCCATGGTCCAGGAAAAGGGCTCTTAATCCTTCCATTTCTCCTTACAGTTTCCTGCCCGGCTCTGAACGCCCCTCCAGATGGCAAAAAGTTCGGAAGCAAGTACTTAGTGGATCATGAAGTCCATTTTACCTGCAACCCTGGGTTCCGGCTGGTTGGGCCCAGCAGCATGATGTGTCTTCCCAATGGCACCTGGACAGGGGAGCAGCCCCGCTGTAGAGGTATTGCCCCTCCTTCCCTCCCGCTGCGTGGGATCTGGTGCAGCGCAGTAGGGTCTGCTGGATAGAAGGGGTTATTCTTGGGACACTTTCTGTGTGATTCTTTTATCATTCCTCAACTGCAGAACAGCGGCCAATGTGTCTGGTCACTCACCTCCGGGTCCAGCCTGGGCTGGCTGCACCTGCATGGGCTCACTTAACCCTCACGACAGTTCAGTCTTGTTTTGCATGTGGGGAAACTGAGGCACACAGAGGTTAAGGAACTGAGGTCACACAGATGGGGGCGGGGTGCAAGCTGAGCTGATTCATACCTGGCCACTGCGCCCCAGGTTCTGTGCCCCTCAACACCACACTCCACTCTGGATGCTGCTGACTGGTTCTTATCAATGTGAGGGCGAGAAGCTGCCAGTGGGCTGGGGACAGGGACAAGAGGAAGGTACTACAGGGAAGTGCTCCCACCAGTGTTCCGTTCTGGGACTGCAGTTTGTTTGCAAGGCTGTTGGTGAGGAACCGCACCGACTTTCTGTCTGCATTGTCGCTTGGCGTCCACAGCCTACAGGACAGTCCACTGAGGTGAGGGGAGGCAGGGAAAAAATTTCTCTCTGCACTAGGTTTGAAAACAGTACTTTTTTGATATAGAGGAAAATCAGACTTGGCACACATAATTTGTTGGTTTTTCCAAAGCCTATGGTCAGAAAAATCATGGATACCAATCATTTTCAGAGCAAGGTATGTGAATGTCTGCTGGGGCAGAATGTCCATGATTCCAGCCAAAGAGCTGAAGGAGAAACACAAATATTGCATGAATAGATTGCAAAGGACAGCGTAAAGAGAGGATTTTAGATACATAAATAAATTGAAAACCCCAGAAAAGATGCCATCTCTAAAGATGAATATGGATTGCCATGAGAAGCTTGGGGCAACGAGAATCACATTCATGGATTTAAGCTTCTATTTCCTGAGTCCTTGGAAGACGATGGTTGGAAGGTTGATCACAGGTACCAGCTCTCAGACCTATCTGGGAACCAGCCAGAAGATAGAAGTTATTGCAATGTGCAAACACACTGGGGAAAATGCCAATATCTGGCATTTACTCCTTTTTTTGGAGACAGGGTCTCACTCTGTCAACCCGGTAGAGTACAGTGGCATCATCATAGCTCACTGCAATCTCGAACTCCTGGGCTCAAGTGATCTTCCTGCCTGAGCCTCCCAAGTAGCTGGGACTACAGGCTCGAGCTACCATGTCTGGCTAATTTTTCTATTTTTAGTAGAGATGGGGCCTCGATCTTGCTCAGGCTGGTCTCGAACTCCAGACCTCAACCTCAAGACCGCCTCCAGACCACCCCTGCCTCCCAGAGTGCTACGATTATAGGCATGAGCCACCCCGCCTGGCCCTGGTATTTACTCTTGTCCCTCAGTACGAGACTGCATGGTGCAGCCCACCCTGGACTTCCACCAGGGCCACATTTGCTCCCCAAAACTTGAGAAGGATTGACTCAGGGGACTAGGCGGTCAGTCCGTGATGAGATCTTGGATATTTTTCATCTCTTTAAATGTAGCTTTAGTCACTCACCTGCTTTGCTGCAATAGGGCCCCCTAACCTCAATACAGGTTAAGCACCTCATGGTGATGACCATGGCTGCAGAGGTGGGTACACAGAGACATTTTACAATCATTGCTTTGGGTGTCTGTATTTTTTAACTTACAGATTGAGGTTACAGATCCCAGCTGGTTTCTTTCTCGATCCACTCAGCACTTTCAGGACACACTTGCGTGGCCATGTGCAGTCAGCCTCAGCACCTCTGATGGCTGCCCCGTCCTCTATGGGGGGCACCTCACACCTTATCTGTCCACTTGCCATGGGCACCTGATTGCATTCGACTCCGGCCACCACAAACTGTGCTGCCAATGTCTTCTTACCCCTCTACTCTGTTCCTGGGCTGTGTCTGCAGTGGGAGTGGGGGCTGCTGGCTGCATGCTCATTTTGAACAGGGTGCTGTGTGTTACTCTCCAGAGGGCTGCATGGCCCATGTGCCCCCCAGCGGTGCTGCAGGCAGAAACACATTTTACCCATGTGCTAGTTTTTCTTTCTTGCTCAGATATTATGCAAATGTCCTATCCCCAACGGTGACATACATTTACAAGGAGCATCATGGGGTTAAAGTGAAAAGATGAGTTCATCAGAGAAGATTGCTGAAAGAATGCCTTTTTAGGCAGATAGATACAAAACATGGGAGGCCCAGGAACAATCTTAAGTGGCTCAAGGAAGGTAACACAGTTGCTTGACAAAAGGTGGGGACCCAAGGCACTCCCTGCACACAGCTCTGTCTTGGCAGGATGTCTTCCCAGAAGACCCTAGGTGTGTCTGCTGCCTCCTTCTGGACCTTGGGAGCTTTAGTCACTCACCTGCCTTGCTGCAATAGGGCCCCCTCAACGGAAAGGAGGGTCCTGCTGTTATCGTGACTTGTGTGCCATGGTTCTCAAACGTTCAGGTGCTCCAGAGTCACCTGGAAAACTTGCTCAGGAGACCTACTGAGTCAGGATCTTTATAGATGAGGCCCACCAAATCTGCATGTTTAAGTAATACTGATGTTAACTAAATTTTGGGAAATACCACTTTGCTTGTTCTTGGTACTGCCAGAAGCAGAAAATACATTGAAAATTCTGGAGCACTGATGATTGCATTTTGTGCCCTAAGCAGTCTGAATGGCTGCCAGCCACAGGCAAAAGGCAGACTGAGTGCGTCAGCACTGGCCAAGGAAGACACCTGTGCATGCTTGCTGCCACTTGCCCTGATGTTTTGGGAAGGCCGCGCCAGCCCTTATAAAGATCAGAACCCTCATCCTCTCTGGCAGGCTTCCCTTTCCTGTGGAGGCCAGACTTTCCCTGCAGGACCATTGTGCAGAGAAGACAGTCCCACCTCCCGAGCTGCCAGCAAGTCTGTGGGCCTTTCCCATGGGCTAGTGTAGCAGTTGTCCTGAGTCTTGCCCTTGGA
Source organism: Indri indri (assembly GCA_004363605.1). Taxonomy (NCBI): domain Eukaryota; kingdom Metazoa; phylum Chordata; class Mammalia; order Primates; family Indriidae; genus Indri; species Indri indri. The sequence goes on along the minus strand of RJWJ010034897.1, from coordinate 4,535 downwards.
CTTGCCAGCTCGTTCCAGATGCACCATGTGTTCTTCGTCTCCTGTCTCCAAACAGCCTCCTTCCTGGCCATTTGTCCTTCTTCCCTGACCTCCACATCAGAGGACTGCATGGTGCAGCCCGCCCTGGACTTCCACCGGGGCCACATTTGCTCTCTAAAACTTGGGAAGGATTGACTCAGGGGACTAGGTGGTCAGTCCGTGATGAGATCTTGGATATTTTTCACCTCTTTAAATGTAGGCTGGGCCACCCATGGTGGTGAGAAAACAGAAATACTCGTATGTCACAACCAAGCTGCCCAACCAGCGGCTGGACACAGCTCCTCCCAAGTTTGTAGACTGTGCCTGCACCGGCACCTCTGTTCTTGGCAGGAATCTATTTGATTCAAGGATGTTGTCTCCAGTAAGAGCCTGACAGTGGTGTCAGCCAGACCTGTCAAGAGGGAAAAATAGTGCTTCTGTCTGCTGTTTGATGACCAATTGTGGCAATATTATCAGTGTGGAAAGGATGTAGGCTGGAGCTCAACAATCTAGTGACCAACCTTAGACCCTTATCACCAGCCACTGAGTGCAGCCCTTTCCTGTTCCATATCACCAGTCTGTAGTTACTGTGTGTTGTGACCACAGCGGGGAAGCATCTTCTTAATTACAGAGGATTCATTTTAAGACCCAAAGTGTCAGTGAAAGATTTGGCAGCACTTTAAGAACTGTCCCTCACCCCAGCCCCAGTCAGCTGCTTAGAAAGAGGGTGATGAACCCAACTTGGCAGAGCAGGAAATTACACGTGATTATGTCATTTAAAAACAGCAGGCAGAGATGGGCCCCAGAACTCCAGAATGGAAAGCAGCCAGCGGCTTCCTGGAGTATTTTCCTTTCCCCCACATTATTTCTCTGAAGGGCGAATTTTTATGATTTGAAGCTTTCCAAATTGGGGAGATCATAGCTGAAGGCCTTGTGCCTTTGACAACATGCGTAACCAAAGAACAAACTTGAAAGAAATAAATACCTTTGTCACTTACCATAATGCTGGTGAAAAATAATCTTTTTGTCAGTCATCCCCAACCTTTATTTTTATCTTGTTTTATTTTTTCTGAGACAGGGTCTTTCTCTGTCACCCTGGCTAGAGTGTAGTGGCATCAACCTAGCTCACTGCAAACTCAAACTCCTGGGCTCAGCCGATCCTCCTGTCTCACCTCCCAGGTAGCTGGGACTACAAGTGTGTGCCATGACGCACTTGTAATGTTTTTATTCTTTGCAGAGATGGGGTCTCACTCTTGTTCAGGCTGGTCTTGAACTCCTGGACTCAAGCAATCCTCAGCCTAGGCCTCCCAGAATGCTAGGATTACAGATGTGAGCCTCGGCACCTGGCCTCTACCCTTTATTTTTCACCTTCATTTTTTTATTCAACCAATGTTCACTGAGCACCAGCTATGCACAAATCATTGTGCCAGACACTAGGGATTCAACGCTGAATGCAGCAGACGCCGCCCCAGCCTGGGAGGGCTCATGTGCTAAGGAGGGAGACAAGGCAAATCAAAGCAGCCAAACACAGAGCATTTGGGGTAACCGCTTTGATGAGACCTAACAAATGACTGAGAGTAAATAACATGGGGCGGAGGAACAGGTGGGGGCCTCTCTGAGCAGGTGACAGTGACCCTGCGATGAAAGGATGAATGGGACCTAGTCGTGTGAAGAGCAGTACCTGGATGGCATGGCGGGGAACCCCACCCCAGGAGGAGAAAGTAATATGCACAAAGACCCTGAGGAAGGGAAGCATTTGGCATGTTTGAAGAAATGAAAAAATACAATATAGAACTTTGACACTGGAGAGTATGTGCATTGCAAGTAACAGACACGCAGGCCAGCTATTGTGATCGTAGGGCCATGCGGGCAGTGGGTTTTATTAAGGTTATTAAGCATGAAGTGTCCGATTTCCTTAAGTACTAAGTTTGACAGTTGATATCTTTGACATTTCACTTTGACAGTTTTTTGTTTGTAAGGGTACATCCTCAGTCTTTCAAACACATGTTGTGGCTTGTGATTATCTTTCAAATTTTTTTTAGAGCAATTTTTGTGCATCCATGGATAAGTCAAAAATTAGTGTTATTTTCAAATATGAGTTCCGTTGTGGAACCAATGCTGTGTGGACAGCTTGAAATATCAATGAAGTGTTTGGGAAGGATGTGGCTAATCAATGCACAGTAAGTCGATGGTTTGAGCAGTTCCATTCTGGTGATTTTAGTCTTGAAAACGAGCCACGTGGGTGACCTGAGACCAAGATGGATGATGATGAGCTGAAAACTGTAATGGAAGTGAATTCGTCTCAACCCACGCATGAATTAGCAGCAAGGTTTGACATTACTATTCCAACAATATTGGACCATTTGAAACAAATCAGCAAGGTAAAGAAGCTGGATAGATGGGTTCCACATGAAATAAACAAGCATCAGAAGAGAAATTGTCAGGAAGCTTGCCTTTCTTGTTGTCATGACATAAAGGCAAACCATTTCTACACTGTATTGCTACGTGTTATGAAAAATGGATTCTTCTTGACAATCGCAAGCATTTGGCACAATGGTTGGATAAAGAAGTGCTGAAACATGGTCCAAAACTGAATACTCATCCAAAAAAGCTTATGGTGTCTGTTAGGTGGTCCAGCGCTGGTATTATCCACTGTAGCTTCACGAAACCTGGTCAGTCAATGTCTACTGCAACCAGTTGAATGAAATGATGAGGATGCTTGCGATTAAGCAGCTGAGATTGGTCAACAGAGACAGGCCAATCCTCTTGCAAGACAACACTCAACCACATGTCACACAAACAGTGTTGCTTAAACTACAGAAGCCGGACTTGGAAACTCTCCGTCATCCACTGTATTCACCAGACCTTGCACCAAAAGACCACCACTCCTTCCAGGCTTTGGACCACTTCTTGCAAGAAAAAATATTCAATTCTCAACAAGCTGTGGAAAATGCCTTTCACGACTGCATCACCACTCACTCTCCAGGCTTCTCCACTGCTGGCATAAACAAGCTACTGTTAAGATGGCAAAACTTGTGTCAATAGTTTAGGCGCATACTTTGATTAATTGTACTGCTTCTTGTTTGAGATATAATAAACTACACTTTTAATTTGAAATCTGACATTTCATATTTAATGACCTAAATATTAATAGTTCCAAGCACAGTAAACAGGTTTAAGATGAGTGTCGTGATTAGATTTGTCTGTCACTGCTGTGTAGAGAACGTGTTGGAGGCGACAAGAATGGAAGCTGGGAAACCACGTAGGTGGCTGTTGGAGAGGTCCAGGGGAGAGATTATGGCCGGGAAGGTCAAGGTATATTTAGAGACAGAACTGATGAACCTGCCACTATCCCATACGGGCTGAGCCAGGAGAAGTCAAGGCTCCCAGACTCAGGCTTGGCTGATGGGGAGCGGGGTGTCATTTACACAGATAACAAAGACAGAGCTGCAGATGTAAGTTTGTTTCTAAACAGCCTTTATGTGGGTCATTGATCAGAATTCCATTCTGGACATGTTAAGTTCCAATGGCCGTGAGACACCCTAGTGGAGATGCATTAATTCCAGCCCCAGGCATATCAGGTGAATGCCTGGAATGGCTGGATATCACCAGGAGCTCAAGGGAGAAGGAGGATTGGAGATGCCCGGTTGGGAGTTACCAGCACAGGCTAGTGTTTAAATCCATGGACAGTGGTCGGAGCACCCACAAGGAGAGGGGGCAGAAATGCCGCTCAGGACAGAGAGCTGCGGGGCAGTGAGAGGCCACATGGAGAAGAGGGGCTCGCAGAGGCAGACCTAGGGGAGGCTGTGGAAGGCGGGGTCGGTGGGGTTGGTGGTGTTGGATAGAGTGTTGTTGGAAAGTTATTTTGCAGTCAGAATGGAGCAGAACTTTAGTCTGTCTCACCTTCTGTATCTGGAGGCCTGTTCTTGGAGACCTTTAAAAAAGGATTTGAGCAGAAGGGCTGCCTTGCACATAGCAGTCACTAAATAAATAGTTACTGAGTAACTGACTGGCTGGCTGATTTACCAAGTGATCGAATGAATGAATGAGAGACTATGTTTCAAAACTATAAATCTCCTTCCAGTCTTTTAGCCAAGCACATATCCGGAAGTTTCACATATTCAGTATCATCTGTGTGTAGGTACTAACACGAGCAATTCTCCATTACCTCTTCTTTCTAAACATAACTCTTCATGATTATGAAGCACTTCCTCATAAGGGCGACTCTGTACTTTGCCAAATGATCCTTTCATTGTTTCCAGGTTTTCATAATGACAAATAATGCTAAGATAAGCATCTTAAAACTTTTTTCATTATGGACAGTTTCAAACACAGAAAAGTATAAAGGATAGTAGAATGACCTTATGTACCTAAAACCCAGTGATTATCAACACAGCAACTTCCTTAATCTCATCAAATATCTAACTAGAGTAAAAATTCCCCCAGTTTTCTCCCATATTTTTAACAGTTTGTTTGAATCAGGGTCCAACTCGGTTCCATGACTTACAACTGGTTGA
>RJWJ010034896.1:0-16978 GCA_004363605.1 Indri indri | reverse complement strand
GGGGATTCTATTAACATATCATGTAGTTCTAAATAGTTGTTAGAAAGTATAATAAATTTGATCTGGACTTCCTAGGAAACAAGGAAAAGAGGGAAAATGTAAACAAACATATGATTCACGAGGCCCAAGAAAAATGCCATTTCATGCTTCATAGTTCCAGAAACTTTTTTTATACTAAGATTTGAGGGAAATTTCACAACTGAGTCTGTAGGATGCTGTGTAATACAATAAACGAAGTCCACAATAGCATCCTGAAGACGCTAAAAGGTTTTACAGCTGTTTATCAAATAAACATAAAACATTCTTCAACACACATGAATGGTAAAACCCTGATGTATAATTCTGTGAAAAATTTGGAGGGGCCAAAACAACAGGGTTCAAGGTTAAGCACATAGCTCTCTGGATTCATGCAAAGGATACATTTAAAACTATTAGAAGAAATAGCTTAACATCTGGTAATCTGCCATAAATACTATTTCCTTCAGACGACTTCCTAAAAAATCAAAATTGAAAAGCAGCATTTGAAGTTGTAATCTCTGGCGAGAACACAGAGTGCTGAGACACAATAATAGGATAAGGTCCACACATGGAATTTAAGAAACATAACTAAAACACGTGCTTGAATGGAGAACCACTGCATCACTGTGGTAAGGAGAGCTGAGGATTGCAATCCTCGTCAGCATGCATTTCTGGGTCTACTCCAACATACAGCTGAGTCACAGAGGCCCTGGACAATGTATCTGGGCAAATTTCACCCTAGACATTACCTTCCATGTCCACAGAAAAATTTGTTGTATAATATTGTCAGATTCAGGCCAACTGAATTTTGGAGAACACCTGCAAAGACATTGCATTTCATCTTTGGATATACTTTCTTGCTAGGACCTACTGCTTCCCAAGGCCTGTCCTAGCTTGTGGCAATAAGATTATACCATCAAAGTAGGGAAATCAAGATACCCATCTTTTGACTCCCCACAGCAGTAGATAATGCTTTTTTTTTTTTTTTTTTACTTCTCTCGTACCTGAATTAAGCTCCTTGTAGCTCAGATTACTTTACATTACTTTTGTAACCCTTCTCTCCCAAAGGAACATGCAAGCCATACACAGTTGGCATCAAATATTACTGGATGCCAGATTTGTTTTTAAAATGGGAAAATTAGATAATATATCTCATATAAATTCATGGAATTCTTCCCCCAATAATAGAGTCATATGATAGCTTCAAAACACATGCTTTATCATCATTCAGTAGCAGTTTATTCATTAGAACATTCTGTACTCTTCTAAAACTCCAGCATATCTCATCACATCTCATATTTGGTTATTTTCCTTCTCAAAAGGTCTTGTGACAACTCCACTGCATTAACTACCAAACTATGCCCATAAGGGTACTTGGACAATGGCTTACATTTTAAGTTACAGTAATCATGGGTACTGCTGACCTGTCAATCTCAAATATATTTGTAAGCTACACACACAAAAATGAAATGAACAAAGTGATTCAGATTAACCAACTCTGACTACCCATTTGAAGAAAATCACTGGGTGTGCCTAGGATCCAATGCTAACAATTTGTTATGCACGGTGGTGTTACAGCTTTCTAAATGGTAAGTAACTGTTTAAAAATTCCAAAGCATTCTTAAAATGTTTCACTTAAACATTTCTGCAATAAAATCTTATTGAACTGTTGCTTTCATTAATTTTCTACAGACTAGAGAGCAAGGAATTCAAGTTCAATTATTTTTTTTTTCTTTTAACTTTGCCTACTACTAGAAAATAAACTGTGCCTCTTTTTAAAATAAACCCCTGGCCTTGAGTTTTGGCCCCTTAATAGTAGCCTACATGGTTGACTACCCTTGGTGTTAAATTTTCTTAAATTGTATTTCTGTCAGTGTATCATTTTTTTAAGCAATGGACCCTATAATAGCAAGCACTGGTCTGTCAGGAGTGCATTTTAACAGCACGACACAAGTATTTTTCACTACAGGAGACAAACAATGATATGTATTACATGCAGTAAACACTGCCTTTGGTACATAGAGTTCTCTTAGCATTTGTCTGTCTAAAATCTCACTGTGTCCTGAATGGTGGGTTACAGGGGGAGGGAGAGAAACCCTGCCTCATATTAATGTTGCCAGTGGCTATAGTATAGCACTGTAGAGTTCACATGCATTGACACATTTTTCATGAAAGAAAACCTTGACTTAACATTAAATGAACAGAACAAGGCATATTAGTTCAAGCTTAGAAAGTCTCTTTCAAACAACTACCATATCTTTCTCTTACAATTCCTTTCTCAAGCATTGGTATTTTCCCCCTTTTATTCAAAAATGTCCTTACCAAACAACTTGATTTTCTCCCTCTCTCTCTCTCTCTCTCTCTTTTTTTTTTTTCCTGAGACACAGTTTTGCTCTGGTCACCTGGGCTAGGGTGCAGTGGTGTCATCGTATCTCACAGCAACCTCAAACTCCCGGGCTCCAGCAATCCTCCTGCCTCAGCTACCCAAGTAGTTGGGACTCCAGGCGTGTGCCACCGTGACCGGCTAATTTCTCTATTTTTTTGTAGAGATGGGGTCTCGCTATGTTGCTCAGGCTTGTCTTGAACTCCTGGCCTCAAGTGATCCTCCCACCTTAGCCTCACAAAGTGCTAGGATTACAGGCGTGAGCTACCACACCCAGCCTTCTTAGTAGCTATTTATGCTTGATTGAAAGATGTTTGAGAGAGCAAAAGTCCCCTGGATGCTTAAAAAATTATTTGGACTTGTATTTATTTTCTCTTATCATTTAAGCATTGTTTTTATAATTTAAAAATGTACTATGGAGTATTTACAGTATATAAATATATATAAATTGAAGGCACACACTTACATTTCTTTAAGAATAAAGATATAATCAAAACATTTATAGAACACTGTGAAAAAGAATATCAGTAAAAAGATGTTGGCATTCAATTGTCCTTGCCACCTGAGAAAAGGATACAGAAACCAACACTATAAAGGAAACCTAAAACAACCTAAAATTTTATAATAAAATTCTGCCCTATGGGATATTAAATAAAATGCTTTACAAGGCCATAGAAATTTTACATCTAAAATGGGGAGAGCATGGGCATATAAGATATTTTAGGAAACTATCACCTCAGTTACAAAAGAAACTAAATTTTCAATAATTCTCCCAAAGATCCAAATCTACACTAATTTATATACAATGTGCCATAATCTTAATTTAACGACCCAATTCCAAATTCCATTACTCTCCATTGTTAACAAAATATTTTTTCCCTATGGCCTTCGGTGCGCATAGATAGTACTTAGGCATTTACCACCCATCTTCTTTGTAGATGAAAAGTTGGTAAAAGATCTTATGACAGTCGTAACCTTTCATACTCTTGATTATCAATCACTCTTAAACCTCATCTTAATCTGTTTCTTTCGTCTTCTCCTCATGTTTAATTTTCCCACTATCCTATCTTCATAACTCAGTGCTATTCTTCCTTCGTAACAGAAGCTGACACTGGAGCCTCAGCCAGCGTGTTCAGCTCTTTCCTACGGTATTCCATGGACACCCCCTAACAATCCTGTCAATGGTCCCATTATTCCTATTTCCAGCTAAGCACACTGAAGCTTGGAGAGGTTGGATAACTTGCTAGGAACATATGGCCGGGATAGAGCAGAATGGGGCCGACTTCAAATCGGGATTCTTCACCGTGATGCTAGTTGACATGCCTCTAAAATCTAGGACTTAGATCTAGCCTTACCTTGTTTGGAAGAGTTTAGGGAATTGGTAAGAATTGGTGTGACTTTTTAATTTATAACAAAATGATATTCACAGAAGATAAAAACAGCAGAAGAATGAGTCATAATGAGAATATATGACTCATTTGACATTAATGCTATTGGTAGGGGAGGGGCAACACCTAATGTGGGAGAATAATGAGAAACACAGTGAAACATTTAAAATATACTGTTTGTGTTATATACTGAATGTAGGATAAGCCTGCGACTTGAGAATCAGTAAAAAACTAAGTGGTGGTGAAAAGGAAAAGCTCAATTTACTACTCAGTAGATAAATCTGAAAATACAAGATTTTTTAAAAATTGTAATTTAAAATCTCTTCAAAATGTATAACTTTTTCTCAGGTCGCTACAGAAATCCAGAGTTTATCAAGAAGACAAAGCATTTAACATATTTAGTCAAATAAGCACATGATCTCTATTCCAAAGAGAGTTGTTAGTTTAATAATGACCACTGACAAGATTATTTAAACAGCAAGCAAACTATCAGGTCAAGATCAAACAACTTTTCCTTAAAATCGAGCTCAAATTGATCTGCTCTGATCAATTTGATGAGAATCACAAAGTGATTAGGAATTTAGGTCTTCAACTCAACCGGGTCAAGACGGCAGTTATAACAGATGTCCCATCTGCCGAGAAGAACAACAGGACTGCTAGAAACTGTAACAGAAAAAAGCACCCAAGATGCAGGTGACAGTAGGAATTAAGCCTGGTAAAGCCCTTTGGCTACCACCTCCTCCTCGCTTTCTGAAAAGTGTGGGGGGGGATTCTTTTGTGCATGAAGTATAGTTGCCACCGTTTCGAAAGTGCACCCGTTTATCCTGCGTCTCTTTATAATCTTCTAGGTCCTTCAACACAGCTTCTTAGCCAAGAACCTGAGGTGATATCCCAACACATTTCATAAACATAAATACAGGCTCAAGAACTTTGATTTGTATTTCAAGTTTAAATTTAACTTTTTAAATTTTTAAATGATGGCTTGTACATACAAATCTCATTCATAAATAGGAATGAGCATTAATCTTTTAGTTTTGAAGATCAATGCTCAGCTCTTCTTGATATATAACTGACAACAGTTAGGGTTAGGTTAGTGGTGGGAAACGTAAGCAAAAACAACACTCGAGCGTTTATCTCATCTCATCAAGAATATGCTTTACAAAATTGTTTTAAATAATGTCTTTTATGTATTTTCTCTAAATGCTGGATTTAGAAACATTTATGATAACTAGAGCAAACATGTTACTTTAAATGTTTTGTACTAGGAGATAATTGAATTAAGCAGGGCTTGGCTTGATTTAAAAATGTGAAAAAGGCCATGCGCCTGGCTCATGCCTGTAATCTTAGCACTTTGGGAGGCTGAGGTGGGAGGATCACATGAGGCCAGGAGTTCAAGACCAGTCTGAGAAAGAGTGAGACTCCTAGCTCTACAAAAAACAGAAAAAAATTAGTGGGGCGTGGTGGTACAGTCCTGTAGTCCCACCTACATAAGAGGCTGGGGCAGGAGGATCACTTGATCCCAGGAGTTTGAGGTTGCAGTGAGCTATGATGATGCCACTGCACTCTAGCCCAGGTGACAGAGCAAGGCCCTGTTTCAAAAGAAAAATAAGTGAAAAGAAAGTTCACCCCTCAGACATAAAAATATTGACTTCAAGAGTAGAAAATTGACAGCCTTTGAAAAATTCACATCTTGTCAATTTTTATTACCTAAGGTTTCAAAAAACATCAGTTACATTGTGATCAGGACAGAGTTTAATGATATTTTTGGCCAAGATGTTATTCCTATGAACACTGTGTTGGCAGCCCTAGCTCATCAATATAGGCATTTCCTTGTATTTCACGTTGAAATTGAAATACTATGCTGTATAAATAGTCCGTTAACCATATTAGTACATGAATGTACATGTGCCAACTTAAAATCAAACATAGAAGTATACTATCACCCACAGATTAGCAAACAACAGTGAGGTGACAAAATCCTGAGGTCTATTTTCAGATTCATATTTCACAACTATTACTTAATCACACAGGGTCATCAATGAGGCCAAATAAAGATACCCAAGAAAACTTCCACTAAATAACACATGAAAAATAATCCCATTCAATTCAGCAGATGGGTTCCGTAATCCCAAACGAAATTGATTCCATAACAGCCCAACTGAATAAGATTTACAGTGATTTTTAAACGGAAGTATTGGCAGTTTCCTAGGGGACATTTAGAAATATAGCGGGGCATTCTTGGTTGCAACAGTGACAGTGGGTATTACCATAGGCCCACAGCGCCTACCGCTCATCCTCACCTCTCCTGCTCTTACTCACTCCAGCTGCACTAGCACCTCGATGATCCTCAAACAAGTCAGCGAAGCTCCCATCTCAGTCCCCTTGTGCTGGTTTTCCCTGTGCTTAGAATGTCCTTCCCATGCGTGCTCCTGGCTAGCTCCTTCCCTTCCCTGCCTTCAGGTCTTAACTCAAGTCATCATCTCAATGAAGCCATCCCTGTCTACCCTCTATAGTATTTCAAATACACCCCCAACACACACACACAAATTCCACAAACCTCTTATACTGCTTCATTTTCCCTGATAGTGTTTATCATCTCCTAATGTATTTTATACTTATCTTGTTGTTACCTACTTCCCCTAACTAGAATATAAACTCTACAAGGGGAGCAGGTATTTTTGTGCTTTATTCAGTGCTGTATCTCTAGTACCTAGAATATATAGAGTAACATTTGCTGAATGGAAAATGGGGACAGGGATGCTAAATATTTTGCAATTATCGATAGCTTACCAGTATCTGTGATAAGAAATGGAACAAAACAAATAGCATGAAAATTACAAGCTGACTCTTATTCTGCAACCAAAATTTAACTATGTAGCTCAAAACTCAGCTTTTATAATAGGACTACTGGCTTACAAAAGGATTTTTACCAAGTCCGATTTTTACTTATTATTTATAACCTTCCTTCTTCAGAACTTTTCCTGATCTCTCCTGGTCATACTTCTTCTCATCTCTGTATTGGTTCCATGGGACATAACTAGAATAAAACTCTTTATGTATATTTACTTAGTTATTTAATAACAAGGGTGACTATGTTTATCAGTGATTAAAAATTTGAAAACTAATTTGCCCTTAAGTTATTACCAAATTTCCCAGACTGAAAACCTCATTTTTTATATTGCAAAATATTGATAATTTTATATATAAAATTAATTAGAAATATATTTTATCATTCATTATTTGTAGGTGTGGAGTATTGGCACTAAAATATTTCCATGACTAAATGGTTTCATTGTAAAAGTGTTAAAGAGATAGCAAAGCATCTAATCACAAATGTAAACCCCAATACCGCCCTTTCAGCAAGGACGCACCATGGAAAGAAGGATTCCCCTAGCTCAGAACCCTTCTAAATTTTTTCTAACAAATGGCCACAGAAAATACAAGTTTATAAGTTTTGAGGCAATTCAATAACTTATCATTTCTTTATGTCTCCCAAAGTGCAAATGATCCTCAGTGGATATTGGCATGCAATACTTACAGCTTTAAAATTATGTTCACAATATAGTTGAGCTTCTCACCTGCGAAATGCAAATGAACGTGCCCATTGAAACTAATACTCACATGTTTAGTGTTAGAAGTTATGGCTGCTTTTCCATTCATTTCCCTACTCTCACCCACCCAAGTAAAGGAACAGATACCAATCCACTCATTTTACCTGGTCTTTGTACATAGCCATTGGTCAGAATATATTTGTATTGAGCAGCTGATAAATACAAAATAAGTATTATGCTCAATGTCATAAGGTATTTTAAAATTTAAAAGTCTTGATCCTTCTATTTTGTGAGCTGCTTTCTAGAAGCAGAAACTTAAAAAGAGAGAGAGATTTCAAAATCTTTTAAAAACAAGAAAAAGAATAAAATAATCTCAAAAATAGATAAATATGCATTTCTGTTAGAATTGCTAAAATAAAAACATGGCATTATTGTTCTAAAAATTTTAGAAAATAGGAATAAACCAGTGATATCTACAATTAGCTTTCCCTTCTTTATGTTGCTTGTTAGGATCCCACGGCATAAATGAGACGGGAATTTACTTTTTCTCAGTGGTATTCAGATTACTATTAAATGTTATCATTAGCACATTTTATGAAGTTCCATGCCCCCTTACTAGGCCTTGTCATATTTGATATTTATGTTTACTAAAACTGATTTTGTTTTTATTAATAGGATAAGTTTAATGTGGATGATGCTTTACTGCATTAGTAATAACAATTTTACTTAAATATGGCTTTGGTGTACTCCTCTGCAGATAATCTTTGAATTCCTAAGAGTCTTTTATTTTCCCAGTAGCCCAGTTGGAGAGTTTTTAATATTAAATTGAATCATAACAACACATGCTGATTAGAGTCTAACTTAATACATGCAGCTTAATGTTAATTTTCCAACTTCAAATCAGGGATCTGACTATTCCAAGATGATTATTCATCTCAAGTGTGATTTTATTTTAAACTTGTAAAACCCACAGCTAGAGATTTTTTGCATCATAAAAAACTAACATGACAGAGCAAAGGAATTCAGCAAAAAGATTTTGAATCTTTATATAACTACAAAAATATTGTTGAGAAGTAAAAGATTTATCAAGAAGTTTGATAAAATAGGACAGAAACCAAAAGTAGCACAGGTGAGTAGCCAGTTAAGTGATGTCATTTAGGAATACAGTATATATGTTTGATTACTATACAAAAAGGATATGCTTGGGTCTTAATTCCTTTAGAGAAAAGTTATCCATTAATACCAATAATAAAGGGAAAAAAGCCAAAAGCAAAAGAAATTGTTTTAAAGTAAGAAATGGAAATCTAAATGCTGCATTTCTTGCTTCACAATGTAAACTTCCACTTCAAAATAAATTTTGCACAAATATTTTGAAAAACTGGCCAGGTGCAGTGGCTTGGGCCTATAATCCTAGCACTTTAGGAGGCCAAGGTGGATCACTTGAGGCCAGGAGTTTGAGACCAGCCTGAACAACACGGCAAGACCCTGTCTCTACAAAAAATAGAAAAATTAGCCAAGAGAGGTGGTGCTTGCCTGTAGTCCCAGCTACTTGGGAGGCTGAGGCAGGAGGATCGTTTGAGTCTAGGAGTTTGAGTTTGCAGTGAGCTGTGATGATGCCACTGCACTCTATCCCAGGTGACAGAGTGAGACATTGCCTCAAAAAAAAAAAAAAAAAAAAAAAGAAAAAAAGAAAAAAAGAAAAGAAAAGAAAAAGAAAAACAAATCTTTTAAAAGAGAAATTCGTGGTTAATTATGAAAACAAATACAACTACATTACAAGAATAGAAATAGAAACAGAAGAACAGATAGTATCAAACTCCAACAGAGCTGAGAAGAACAGAATTGGATGATAAAAATCACAAAGGAATAAATTTAGGGGTTTTCTAGATTTATAAAAGTTGTCTTTCATCTTAGAATGAAGATCCTATAAAAATAGATCAGTGCTATAGTTTGCGGTACTAAGAAATTAGCCGCTGTCAAGTATCTGGATTTTACAAGTTTCAAAGCTTACCGAGTTATGGTATCTGGCTAAAGTCAATGTGAAAAAAAGTAATGCCCATTCTAAGGTTATATAGATTCTAATCTCCGTTATGTGCAGAATGCACATATCCATCTATACTTCTTCAAATGCTTAACAAGGGGAAACTCCATATATCAGCAGGAGTCATCACTTACATAAACCAATTTTTATAAGGCAATTAAAAGAAAAAATAAAAATGCCTTTTTAAACATGGCTAATGAAAATGCTATTTTTAAAAAAATAACTAGCCAATTGAACAGAATATTGCTATTTTTATTTTTACTTGCCTTGTTTTCTAGATCTCGTCGAGCATTTATACTTCATATATTTTAATATATATTGATAAAAGTGAGAAATGTTAGCTAATTTTTTTAGAAGATGGGATGAGGCTGCAGTATATGACTTTGAATAATAGAAGACAATCTTACGGAAACTGGAAAAATGTTTTCAAACCAAATACCAAAATAAGGCTTCGATGCCTCACAATGTAATGAAGGAAAATACAACGGTCGTTTAGGTTGGTGCAATTCTTCTTTTAGGCTATATAATTTTTATGTGAGGCAGAAAACTGAACTGCATAATACATTTCTACAATTTATATATTCATCAAAACCATTTACAAAATTACTACTTTCAGCATATTTTTCAAATGAGATTCCTTAGCAAATTATGTTTATGCAGTCAAAACACATCATTAAAATTTATTATTAGTCACTTAATGGAAGTTAATGGTGAGTTTATAAATGGAGTGCTGGCTTACTTTGATATATTCTAAGAGCAACCAAAAATAGAGATTCTTTCCCAGAATTCTATGTATTTATAAAGTGCAAACTAAGCAATTTTAGCAATTCTCAAATGTAGTTCTTCCAGATGCATTTAATCCTAAATATACTTGTAGAAACAGAATATTTTCCTGCTAAGTCAGGTATGTCTAACTTATCCATCTTATGTGTAAAAACTATCCTGACTGAAGTATTCCATGCATTATAAAAAGATAAAAAACTGTAAAGATGTAGAAACAGTGTAAAGTATTCTTAATACTCTTGGGGGATGGTGGTGGAATTTTCAGTGAAAATATCTCAAGTTTATAAAACAACTCCAAAAAAAAGCCACAAAAGTAAAATAATTACATTAAATACATAAATAATCACTTATTGAAAATGGATGTATTACAGAAATAAGGATAGAAAAATACTGTAGATATATTTACAATTGAGAAGAAATTCCATATGTGCATCAAATATTTTTAACACAAATTGTTACAGGGAAGTTGTCACTCAGGAAGTCTAGTCGGAATCCACCAATTTTTTTTCCAGAGTGAGGGGCATTCTCTCAAGGTACTGTACAAAACAAAATTATCCTGATTTGTATTAGTGCATGAGTAGTTTCAGCCTAAAATGTCTGAAACAGAATTCAATAATGCCTTCCTATAATAAAGGGGAAAATGGACTTAAAATTGCTAGTTTTTATAAAGCTATAAATAAAGTAATTCATATAACAGAACATTTTTGATAGACGATGGAGTCCAATATACTCATATGTCAAAATATTTCATAATACTAAGATTAACTTAGACCTTTAAATATGATAAAACTTATGACTATAATGTGTTTAAAGAGCTCAAGTGAAGCTCATAGAGAAAACGTTTATTTGTAAGGAGTTTCAATCCATATGAAAGCTTAAGTTTTCAGAATTTAAAGCAATGAAAAGTGATTTTTCAAATAATAATAATTTGCTGATTTCCAGGGGAAGTATTTGCAAATACCTAATGTTAAAAAGATGGCAATGAAGGAAAAAAGAATGAATACTTTATTCAACATTAAAAAAGAATCTGTGCTGTGAATTGCCAGATAAAATAATATTAACAACATATTCATATTTACTTTTAAGGCTATAATTATGTACCAATATAAATTTAACCTTATATAAAAATTTAGAAGCACCAGGTTTGATCAGTGTGAAATAAAGTTATAGCTAGATTTATACTCTATGTAGCATTTTAATTCTTGCTTTTAGAGTTATTATATTATTATATTAAAGCATATAAAATTTGTAGTCAGCATAGCAAGCTTCAAATCATTTTAGTTAATTGGCAACTATAGTGAAGCATGAAACATCACCCTTTCCCAGTTGTTCCATTTTAAACAAATTATCCTCACATATAAAAATAGCAAATTGCATTAAATTTTATATAAGACATTTTACAGCTTCTTATATAGGAACAGCTATAAGCAGCTTCCACGGCACATACCACAGCAAACAGCTTTGAATAAACTCTCTGGCAAGATATCATTCATAGAGATACAAGATACAGCCCATATCCACTTAATGCTTAAAACATACCACAAGAAGTTGCAGGCTTAAACAAAAAACAAGCAAAAAATGCCCCAAAATTTGAATGGTAAGTTCAGATATTCTTTATTGCTTTCAAGTTGAAAAGCAAAGTATTTTGATATTTCTCCTAGTTCTATTTAAAGCTTGCCACGAAGTCCTAACTCTAAAACTCTGGTTATACGTTGACTATTTTATTCATATTTTCCAAATGGAAATAAGGCTGATAGATAGCACTGATAAGAGTCTCTTAAACATCATTATTAAAACTTTGTTATAATTTTTGCAATAATTTTTAAACTACGTTAGACAATATCATATTGAGCTCTAATTTAAGGCACAAAGATGCGTCCATGTCTAAACTGGCATAAGCTCAGCTTCAAAAAATAAAAACTATTAAAATGCATTGAATACATTTTTAACAGATATATTTCTGGGTCTTCCCATGTAAATATTGACTGGCAGATTGACTTCATAGTTTCAGTCAGAAAATGTGTTAGAGAAGGTTTTAAAAAGTCAATCCTTCTCTTCCTTTATTTAATGAGTTTCCGAAGGAGCAAAACAATCTGACACATGGATAAATTCTGTCTCATCGGATATGTGTATCATATGACAGCAAAATGAAAGATTATACCAGTCCAGTTATGGAAAGTGAACAACTCTGCTGTGAAGATTTGAAACTCAATGCACAAACTAAAGAATATTTTTTCTTTTCTTTTTCTTGAATACAGGTAAATGTGCCACAAAAGAGAAAACTGAAAGAAAATAAAATTTTCTGCAATAATAGCTTCTATAACCCTTAAAAAAATCTTACAATCTAAATGCTTACATTTTCATATTATTTAATATCTCAAATCGTCATTCAAAGAACTTGTAAAAACATGCCATTATCACTACTCAAAGTAACACAAATAAAACACAGACCTTCAAGTCTCATTGCTCATAATTAGAAGTGTTTCTTTTTTTCTGTCTTTCTTTTTTGGAGGGAGAAGTTTATTAGGAAGTTAACTACAATTGGTAAAAATATTTCACTTTTCTCTAGATATGAAAAATTATCTGGCTGAGGATAATACTTATATCCAATAGTTTACTAGTACAAGTGAACTACTTTTTTCTTTATCATTTTCCATATTCCTACTTAGGTGCCTAGTGACTTAAACAGAGAAATACAAATATGTAAGTTATTTATGGCGTGTTTGGTGCCTCAAAGAAATTACACAATATCCAAAGGCCAAAATTAAATAGCTCAACATTGGCTGTACAAAATATAAAAAGGATATATGCTGAACTAGGAGGAAAATGAGAAAAATTATTTTCAAAGCTCAGGAAAATAGCCACAGATTACTGCTTATTCACTGATCATGTTACAGATTTCATGTAATTAAGTAAACAATTAGTAACCACTTTAGATGTACCTCTCTTTTTCCCTTAGTTAATTTCATCCATTGCCTAAAATTATACCTCTCACACAGTAAGCATTTAATAAACATTGCAGAATGACTATTAACCCATAATCTAAAAAGTTGTAAATAAAATCTGCTTGACTGTATTGGTTGATTTAACATACAGAATCAGACTATTTTAATCTGCTAATAAGAGACATAATGCTGTTGAACGTCTACACAATTTCATTGAGACACTTGCTTTCTACATAAAACTAAATACCACATCTGCGGCATAATCTATAGCACATAACGCAGCGTTTTACACACATACCAATTCTCTATTTCACTTCTGCAATTTTAAGTGTTGATGAAGTTGCCAAAGAAGTCACGTTACATACAACAAACGTTCAGTTTAAATAAGGGATAAGCTTTCTGTTAACAACTTAGTTTGAAATGTTAACAACCCTTAGGCTGTTAACATAACAACTGGCCATTAATGTGGTAATGACCAATTTAAGAGGAAATTGTACTCTAAGAAATGAATATATTGGCAATCAGAACGAGGGTTTATATTTGAAAGAGTACGAAATATTTTTAAAGAGTTAGCTAGCATTAAAAGTTGAAGCTTAACAGAAATTAAGTAAAAGTTATTCCACAAAAAGCCATACACTCTTTTAGAGATACAAAGATTTCTGATATGAAAACTATTCTGATAAATTCTCTTCAACAAAACACTTACTTGAGACTAAGTAAGTACCGGTTTAACATCATATTTTTTCCCACCATAAGGAAAAACAAAACAAATCTAAGGTTACTTGTTCTGCTCGCTGCTATGTTGACAACTGCAAAGCAGTTTCACTCACAGTACAGGTATTTCATTGGCGAATTTATCTTTTTGATTTTAAAAGCCCAGAAATTTCAAGGAACTTTCTTTAAAGTTTACTTAGTTTTGTCTTTTTTGTTTATGAAAACACCTGGACTATGTAAACTCCTTGTTTAGAATTGTAACATGAATCCACTTGAGATACTGAAATTGTAAACAAATGTAAAAGTCAAAAGGAGTCAAAAAGCTCTGACTATCAGTGAGCATAGGTAAAGCAAAACTAGAAAGCAATGTGAAATCACGAAAAGCAAATGCAAATGCTTTATGCGGAAATGAGGCTCTCATTCACAAGGAGCAGAGGAGAAATTTTTATTTCAAAGAGAAAAGTTCAAAGACTGGAGAGTTCTAAAAGAAATCACATTATACGTTAATTCTGATTAGTTGTGCCAACACGATGAGGAAAATTCTGGCTGGGGAGTTACTTCTCACTGTTGGCACCTTGCATGCATTTTGTGCTCTTGGAACACAGAGAAGTAGTAACAAGTGGTCATAATCAGTCAGGAGACTGTCAGAGGAGGCAGTCCTAAGAGCGAGAAAGAGTCGAATCTGATAAACAGTACTAGTTTCACCCTCTTGTAACTACTATTAATCAAGCAATACATTTTTATATATGAAGATTGAATCTGACTGAAACTAACTGAATTATATACTAAGAAGGACCAAATGCTTTAGATAACACCTCCCCCAATGACCAAGATGGTTAAGGAGTTACTGCTGATTGATAAATTTTGTGTCACAAGGGAAAAAATTCAAAATAAATCACTTAATGTCAGACTAGAAAAATGATTAATTGTATTAAATATGAAAACCCAAATGATGCCATATATCATTTCCCTAATTTGATAGATCCTACTTTATTAATATAAGTAATTTGCAGCTGAAGCAAGTCACAAAGTTGCCTGAAAAGCAAAATAATTTTTCTTCAACAGAAGTTCTGTGTTGAGTCCTTAATGCTGGGAAACAAGTTTAGTTGGCTTCATGGCTTCATAACCTGCATTGTCCTGAAATTGTTCAGATGTTTACAGTTTGGAGTGTGGCTATCATTTCCCCATAATGATGGGGGTCTTTGTTATTATTCGTAAAACTACTGGCGAGTCTGAGGCTGTTCAATGCTCAGTGATGTCTTTGTGAAGACCATATAGAAAGTCATGGGTTGGGGGAAGATATATCTACTCTTGGGGAAAGTTTTCAAAACCGTACAATAAATACACTAGTAATTACCAGTTAAGAATTTGTACCTGACTTCCTCTGACAAACCTGAAACAGAAAGGATAGCTGAATAACCTTAGAAGAATAAATTCAAGTCCAACTAAGAGGCAATAGTTAGGCTATTTTACATAGTATGTTGTTCAAGTTAGACTTTTAAAAAAATAAAGAGTTAAAGTGTTTCACCAAACAACTAATCCATTTCTTTGTGTTATGCTCAGCCTACCTTTCTTCTTAGGTTCTGAGGAGAAACTTGTATGCTGATTGCTACCAAACACATCCTTGACACTAACTGGCTGCTTCAATGTAGGCCGTAGAATAACTGATTCCTAAATATGAGTATGCAGGCAAGCCAAGATGAAACATTTTAGACATTGTGGTTTGTTAGCTGTGCTTTAAGTAATTTAGGTAGCACACACTAGGCAACATTTTGAAGGCTGACAGGTCAACATCTTTCAGGAATATAAGCTGGTAGTAAGGAAATAAAACAAACAAACAAAAAATACACTTACAAAAGTACTTTAAAAGGCATCCAGTCATCACTGGTGTGCAAGGATAATTCCTACCTCAGATAGTCTCTGCGACAAAGGATAAGATTAGCTTTAGTGTACAGGGTGGAGCCCACCTCTCCCAAGCGACAGTCACAGCAGGCACACTTCAGGCAGTCTTCATGCCAGTATTTGTCCAGTGCCTTTAGAAGATACCGGTCCTTGATCTTTCGGTTGCAGCCAGCACAACCTTTCGGCTTGGTGTCTGGCTGGACTGAGAGCATTTGTATACCTAAAGGAAGACAAAAACAAAAAAGAGAGCTGAGACTACCTGACAGAATAAAAAGATGTCAAAAGACCTTGGACAAGTTAAATATTTAATATTGCCTTCTTCTACAAGTGTTAGATTTTCTTTCTCAGGGCTGCGCTTAAACTTAATTTTGGGAGCAAAAAGTCTCAAACTTTATAAAGTCCTTATTAAATCATTTATAAAGACACATATAAAATGGTAATAATGATTTCATGTTGTACTTGTCAAGTTGACATTACATATATGAAGTTAAATAACATGGAATCATTTCATAGTGTCCTCATTCTCCAGAATAGTTCCTTTAGGAAGAAGATGTGAGTGAATGGCTAACAGTCTGAAAAGAAAGCTCTTTAACAAACTAATCTACGCACAGTCTACAGAAGTCAAAAATGAATTTTGCTTAAGTAGTTAAAAATTTCACTTAATATGTACTTGATGGTGGAAGGAAAGTGCACCCAGTATAGTATTACATTAACCTTACTCAGCAGTGGAGATGTTTATAGTTAAGTACACATTATAGCGTCCCCCAAAGCGTATCTACCCTGTTTTCTTATTTGCATCCAAATATTTCCTTCTGTGTCCTTGATATTTCAAAATATTTATTATGTTAAAATAAAAAAGAGTTATACTCATAAGCATCAGTCAGTGCCTATATTAATGGCAGATTACTTAACTATATACTACACACTTTTATCTAAAATTAATGCATAGGATTATATAATTTATCACCATAAACAGTCACGTATTTATTTTATAGGGGAAAGAAGAAACAATAGAAGGCAACATCCAAATATATTAATATATAAAATTATACGAACACATAAATATATTATTTACATATGTTATACATACTATGTAAGACATTCGGGCATTTATATATTTTATAGATTATCACCATCATAAATAAGGAATCTAGTTGCGTTCTATGGGTCTTACAACTCGATTGAAATCTTTCCAATGAATGGATATACACCTTTGAGTTTCTTCTTATTTCCTAGGTATTAAATGCCCAGCC